>CM055116.1:396789002-396894002 GCA_029206835.1 Rana muscosa
TCAAACTTTTTCAAATATACCTGAAAATTTTATATATAAGTCTTTTTTTTTTCGCAAGTCAGCTTCTAGTTTATATTGTTTCTTTAAAAAAGCTGAGGTTTGAGAAGTTTGTTGCTACATATTCTGAGCTAAACTATAATCTTCCTTTTCTGGCAGCAAATAATGCCCACTAGGCAATCTCTTGTGGTGAGGGTAATCAAATGGATAGGTCTAAACCCATGACAGATTATTTATGCCAACACTGGGAGCTGACTCTTCCCTTCTTCATGACTTAACCACTTAACGACCGCCCACTGTAAATATATGTCAGCAGAATGGCACCGACAGGCAGAATCACGTATATGTACGTGATTGCCTTTGTATAGTTGGGGGGTCCGATCGGACCCCCCTTCTTTACAGTGGGTGGTCGTTTTACCTTCGGGAGCGATCCGGCATGAGGGGACGGCCGTTCGATTCCGGCCACCCCCTCTCGATCGCTCCCGGCGAATGAGAGAGCTTCCCCTGCCTGCCAGGAAGGAGGAAGTGATGTCATCTCTCCTGGGGCGCTCACATATACCGAGCGCCGTACAGGAGAAGATGCCAGGTTAGTACACAAAACAGCACACTGAGACCAGGACACATAGGCACATAAATCGCCCCCCCAGACACCCCCAGATCACCCCCCAGCCCCCCCCAGCCCCCAGTCACAGTGTCACTGATTGCAGTGACCATTTATTTAGTGATCACTGCAATCAGTGACATTTGTGACTGTAAAAGTGTCACTACATTTAGTTTTAGGTCCAGTGTAGCCCCCTAACCCCCCCTAATAAAGGTTTAACCCCCTGATCACCCCCCAGATAACCCTTTCACCCCCTATCACCACTGTCACTAAGCAATCATTTTTCTGATCGATGTCTTAGCGTCGGTGATGCTGATCGGTAGCCAGTAATTTTTTTTAGGTTCGCCGCAGGTTTTTATAGCGTCGGGTACCCCCATATATTACCTAATGAAGGTTTAACCCCCTTGATCGCCCCCAGGTAACCCTTTCACCCCCTATCACCACTGTCACTAAGTTATAATTTTTCTGATCGATGTCTTAGCGTCGGCGATGCTGATCGGTAGCCAGTAATTTTTTTTAGGTTCGCCGCAGGTTTTTATAGCGTCGGGTACCCCCATATATTACCTAATAAAGGTTTAACCCCCTTGATCACCCCCCAGGTAACCCTTTCACCCCCTAGCACCGCCGTGGCTATGCGATCATTTTTCTGATTGATGTCTTAGCGTCGGTGATGCTGATCGGTAGCCAGTAATTTTTTTTAGGTTTGCCGCAGGTTTTTATAGCGTCGGGTACCCCCATATATTACCTAATAAAAGTGTAACCCCCTTGATCACCCCCCAGGTAACCCTTTCAACCCCTAGCACCGCCGTCACTATGCGATCATTTTTCTGATCGATGTCTTAGTGTCGGTGATGCTGATCGGTAGCCAGTAATTTTTTTTAGGTTCGCCGCAGTTTTTTATAGCGTCAGGTACCCCCATATATTATCTAATAAAGGTTTAACCCCCTGATCGCCCCCCAGGTAACCCTTTCACCCCCTATCACCACTGTCGCTAAGCAATCGTTTTTATGATCGTTGTCTTAGTGTCGGTGATGCCGATAAGTAGCCAGTAATTTTTTTTTAGGTTCGCCGTCAGGTTTTTATATAGCGTCAGGTACCCCCATATATTACCTAATAAAGGTTTTAACCCCCTAATTGCCCCTAGTTAACCCTTTCACCAGTGATCATCATATAAGTGTTACGGGTGACGCTGGTTAGTTAGTTTGCTTTTTATAGTGTCAGGGCACCCGCCGTATATAACCCAATAAAGGTTTAACCCCCTGATCGCCCGGCGGGTGATATCAGTTAGGTTTTAGCGTCAGAGAGGGTCTGCGTCACACCCCAGGCAGCGTCAGGTTAGTGCCAGTAGCGCTAACACCCACACGTGAAGCATACACCCCCCTTAGTGGTATAGTATCTGATCAGCTCAATATCTGATCTGATCAGATCTATACTAGCGTCCCCAGCAGTTTAGGGTTCCCAAAAACGCACTGTTAGTGGGATCAGCCCAGATACCTGCTAGCACCTGCGTTTTGCCCCTCCGTCCAGCCCAGGCCACCCAAGTGCAGTATCGATCGATCACTGTCACTTGCAAAACACAACACACATAACTGCAGCGTTCGCAGAGACAGGCCTGATCCCTGCGACTCCAGTGCTGTAGGAGGTAATTTCACCACCACAGTTAAAAAAAAAAGCATATATGCCGAAGCATTGGGGCAGCAGGAGCGGAGGAGCGATTTTGCTCCTAATGCCGCGTATATACGGTCGAAATTCCGACGGAGGCTTGCCCGTGGAAAAGTCTGACCATGTGTACGCGGCATAACTTTTGCGAGAAGATGCCCCCATGCTTCGGCATATATAAATGGTGCATGTATGCCCATCATTAGAAGTGGGTGGATGAAGGGCGGTATTCTAATGGTGGGCATACCCACCGATCAATCTTTTTTTTTCGTTCAGCCAACAGGCTGCATGAAAAAAAAGATTACAATACATGTCCAACAAGGACCAGCAACGTACTGGTATGTTGCTGGACTTTGAATGTTTATACCAGAATGATGCCTGCGGGTTTAGGTATCATCTTGGTATCATTCTTTTCAGCCAGCAGCCGGCTTTCATGTAAAAGCAATCCTAGTGGCTAATTAGCCTCTGGACTGCTTTTACAAGCAGTGGGAGGGAATGTCCCCCCCCGGATATAAAAAGCGCCATTGGGAAATTGGGAAAGCATTTTATCACACCGATCTTGGTGTGGTCAGATGCTTTGAGGGCAGAGGAAAGATCTAGGGTCCAATAGACCCCAGTTTTTTCAAAAAAGAGTACCTGTCATTACCTATTGCTATCATAGGGGATATTTACATTCCCTGAGATAACAATAAAAGTGATAAAAATAAATAAATATGGAAGCAACAGTTTAAAAATAAAATAAAAAAGCAAAATTAATAATAAAAAAAAAAAAAAAAAAAAAAAAAGCACCCCTGTCCTGCCCTGCTCTTGCCCAATGGCGAACGCAAGCGTCGGTCTGGCGTCATATGTAAACAGCAATTGCACCATGCATGTGAGGTATCACCGCAAAGGTCAGATCGAGGGCAGTCATTTTAGCAGTAGACCTCCTCTGTAAATCTAACGGGGTAACCTGTAAATGCTTTTAAAGGCTTTTAAAAATGTATGTAGTTTGTCACCAATGCGCGTTTGTGCGAAATTTTAAAGCATGTCGTGTTTGGTATCTATGTACTCGGCCTAAGATCATCTTTTTTATTTCATCAAACATTTGGGCAATATAGTGTGTTTTAGTGCATTAAAATTAAAAAAAGTGTATTTTTTCCCAAAAAAATGCATTTGAAAAATTGCTGCGCAAATACTGTGTAGAAAAAAAAAATGCAACACCCACCATTTTATTCTGTAGGGCCTTTGCTTTAAAAATATATATAATGTTTGGGGGTTCAACATAATTTTCTTGCAAAAAAAAAATATGTTTTCATGTAAACAAAAAGTGTCAAAAAGGGCTTTGTCTTCAAGTGGTTAGAAGAGTGGATGTAAGCTTCCTAATGTTGTGTATAAAATGCCAGAACAGTTCAAAACCCCCCAAATGACCCCATTTTGGAAAGTAGACACCCCAAGCTATATACTGAGAGGCATGTCGAGTCCATGGAATATTTTATATGTTGACACAAGTTGCGGAAAAAATACAATTTTTTTTTTTGCACAAAGTTGTCACTAAATGATATATTGCTCAAACATGCCATGGGCATATGTGGAATTACACCCCAAAATACATTCTGTTGCTTCTCCTGAGTACGGGGATACCACATGTGTGAGACTTTTTGGGAGCCTAGCCGCGTACGGGACCCCAAAAACCAAGCACCGCCTTCAAGCTTTCTAAGGGTGTCAATTTTTGATTTCACTTCTCACTGCCTATCACAGTTTCGGAGGCCATGGAATGCCCAGATGGCACAAACCCCCCCAAATGACCCCATTTTGGAAAGTAGACACCCCAAGCTATTTGCTGAGAGGTATTGTGAGTATTTTGCAGATCTCGCTTTTTGTCACAAAGTTTTGAAAATTGAAAAAAAAAAGAAAAAAAAAAAAAATGTTCTTTCTTCATTTTCAAAAACAAATGAGAGCTGTAAAATACTCACCATGCCTCTCAGCAAACAGCTTGGGGTGTCTACTTTCCAAA
Organism: Rana muscosa; assembly: GCA_029206835.1. NCBI lineage: Eukaryota > Metazoa > Chordata > Amphibia > Anura > Ranidae > Rana > Rana muscosa. The sequence goes on from CM055116.1 coordinate 396,793,253, forward strand.
ATGGGGTCATTTGGGGGGGTTTTGTGCTATTTTGGCATTTTATGGCCTTCAAAACTGTGATAGGTAGTGAGGAGTGAAATCAAAAATTTGCGCCCTTAGAAATCCTGGAGGCGGTGCTTGGTTTCCGGGGTCCCGTACGTGGCTAGGCTCCTAAAAAGTCCCACACATGTGGTATCCCCGTACTCAGGAGAAACAGCAGAATGTATTTTGGGGTGCAATTCCACATATAACCATGGCATGTGTGAGCAATATATCATTTAGTGACAACTTTTTGTAATTTATTTATTTATTTTTATTTTTTTGTCATTATTCAATCACTTGGGACAAAAAAAAAAATATTCAATGGGCTCAACATGCCTCTCAGCAATTTCCTTGGGGTGTCTACTTTCTAAAATGGTGTCATTTGGGGGGGGGGGGTTTGTACTGCCCTGTCATTTTAGCACCTCAAGAAATGAGATAGGCAGTCATAAATTAAAAGCTGTGTAAATTCCAGAAAATGTACCCTAGTTTGTAAACGCTATAACTTTTGCGCAAACCGATAAATATACGCTTATTGACATTTTTTTTACTAAAGACATGTAGCTGAATACATTTTGGCCTAAATGTATGACTAAAATTGAGTTTATTCGATTTTTCTTATAACAAAAAGTAGAAAATATCATTTTTTTTCAAAATTTTCGGTCTTTTTCCGTTTATATCGCAAAAAATAAAAATCGCAGAGGCAATCAAATACCATTAAAAGAAAGCTCTATTTGTGGGAAGAAAAGGACGCAAATTTCGTTTGGGTACAACATTGCATGTCCGCACAATTTACAGTTAAAGCAGCGCAGTGCAAAATTCTGAATTCACCTCTGGTCCTTTAGCTACCAAATGGTCCGGGGCTTAAGTGGATAAACATGAAACGCTTATACAATCAAAATGTCAATGCTTATGAATGAAAACAGCCAAAACAATCTTATGTCCGATCTCTGTTCTGCTATCTGAGGTCTAAGGTCACCTTATCACTTACTTGGTGAGCAATGAATATAATGTATTCATTATACATGCCACCTGGAGAAAGTGCAGAGAAGGGCAACCAAACTGATAAGAGGCATGGAGGAGCTCAGCTATGAGGAAAGATTAGCTGAACTTGGGTTTATTGTCTCTTTAGAAAGGGAGATTAAGGGGCGGGGGGGGGGGGGGGGTAGTATGATCAACATGTATAACTACATAAGTGGTCCATTAAGTGAACTTGGTGTTGAGTTATTCACTTTAAGGTCATCACAGAGGACAAGGGGGCACTCTTTATGTCTGGTGGAAAAAAATGTAATCTCCAAAATACAGAAAGGATTCTTCACAGTAAGACTCCCTAAGAGCTGGTTCTGGCCAGCTCAGTAGATTGTTTTAAGAAAGGTCTGGATTCTTTCCTAAATGCACAAAATATAACTGGATAATAACATTTAAAGATTTATAGATAACATTTATAGATAAAGTTGATCCATGAAATATCCTATTGCCTCTTGGGGGATCAGGGAGGATTTTTTTTCCCCGCTGGAGCAAATTGAATCATGTTTTATTTTTTTTTATTTTTTTGCCTTCCTCTGGATCAACTGTGGATTTTGGATAGTGTATATGGAGGCTTTCTATTTGAGTGTGTTGGTTTAATTTTTTTTCTCTGTTGGTTGAACGGCTTGGACTTGTGTCTTTTTTCAACCAGGTTAACTATGTAACTATTTAATCTTTCATACATTTTAATTCTTGAGCTCAAATGATCACTGTGTCACGGGCCTCAGCATCACTATTGGTGACAGTTTGTCCCATAGACTTTGGACTATGTTCTGAATATGAAAGGGATTGATTCAGACCTGTAAGTTACTTGAACAGGGACCTTAATATGGTTGATTGACAGAATAATAAAACATTTGTGTAAACATTTTAAAAAACAGGGAAAAAAAAAAATATTTTGTGCTCATCGCCAATATAAATAAATTGTAAATGTATTAACTTGATATAAAAGAGGCTTGAATATCCTCCACTGATGGGTATGTTGACCTTTCATGAGGTTAAAGGGAACAGTACCTACAGTTGGATCCCCGATCCAGTATAACTACATAGAAAGCTACAAAAGGATAGACTGTAAAACATAGCTCCATAGATGTCAGATATGTGCTTAATGCATCTGATATAATGCAACAAATTTTACAGCTCAGTACAGAGTACATAGACATTTCTCATCAGTCCCTGTCCCAGTCCAGTGCAACAGACATCGGGTGTACATGACGCAAACTGATGTTATCAGCAAACCATAGAAAGAATATAGATGCCACACTCTAGAACCTGGTCCAGTTTTGATATTCCACAGACTTTACTGCACCATGACCCTAATACACACACACACACACATAAAAACATTTCCCATAGCAATGCTCGTTTCACATTAATTACAATGCTTTCCACAAGGTACCAAGGCATGTTGATGGAGAACACATCATTCTCAAAGAAGCCTATGCATAAAAAGTTACATTCTACATTCAGGTGCCTACAGATATCAGTGAACGTTTGTCCAAACCAGCTGTTTACAGTTGATTCAGGAAATGTTTAAATGGTTTTAACCACAACCTCATTTCTGACATATCTTTGCCTGAGCTTTCTTAGAAGAGAAGTGCAGGATTTGAAAAAAACAAACATTTAAACTCACCTAGGTGGATACAGCATCAATCTTATGCTGCATCTGTCCCCCGCCGCCTCCACACTGAGAACTGAACGATCAACGACCACTGATCACTCAGTTCTCTGACCTCAGTGAGCAGATAGTGGTAACTATGAGAATACGGGGCACAGGAGTGCTGAATGAAGTGCATTCTTGTGATCCCCAGGAGAAGTAGGGCCAAAAGAGCTTTGGCCCTGCTTCTCCTTTAAGTACCAGTAAACCAGCATGTTTGATCAAATAGCTGTTGTTCTGTTTCCTGCTTAGGTTTATAAAGCAAGCCAAATGTCAATTATGTTAATTATTAAAACAGCCTGACCCTGCCTATTCCAAGGAGTAGAAAGCTGTCCATACACACATCAGTTTCTAAGAGCTTCCTCCATCCATACTAAACAGCGCATTTGGACAAATCACTTCTGACAGCTATTGTATTCGGATGTTAGGGAACTGACTGTCAGAATACTTAAATAGAGACTGCATCTGATTGGATGCAGGTGCAGTTCAGCTGACAATTTTCCACCTGGCTCCTTCAACAACAGTTGATTAAAGAATCGATTTTTGGCAGGTCAGGTGGCGCCAACAGAGGCATGTGTAGAGCAGCCCTAAGTCATCAGTACTCCCCCTTAGCACAGGGAGAGGGCTGACATTACTCCAGGGTAGATCCGTGGCTGCAGTCGAGATAGTCACAATAATGAAGAACGTCAGTCACTTTAGTCTTTTTTTTAGGCTTTATTACTTTGACTCACAGGGAGACAGAGTTAGGCTCCATGCACACTGGAGGTTAAAAACTGTAGTTTTTTGGAGTTTGGGCGTTTTTTTTAAAAGCCCATAATCTCCCCTTTATGTGATCCTACGTTTTTGGATGTTTATCAGCAGTGGAGTTTATGGGCTGTTTTCTGAAATTGCGTTCAAGAGCAGTCCTGGAAACGCCAGATGCTGGTAAAAGGTGCTAACCGAGGGTTATCGCTGTAAAAAGAGTGTTAAATCTCGTTAGGTGTTTCCCTGACTCTATTCAAAATCAATGGTTCCCTTGTCCCCATGTTGATGAAGACAAGGGCCTCTTCCCGACAACCCTGGCCATTGGTTGTCGGGGTTTGCGGGCGGGGGGCTTATCGGAATCTAGGAGCCCCCTTTATTAAAGGGGCCCCCAGATCCTGGCCCCCCCATGTGAATGAGTATGGGGTACATCGTAACCCTACCCATTCACCTGGGAAAAAATGTGTCAAAAATAAAACACACTACAAAGGTTTTTAAAGTAATTTATTAGACAGCTCCGGGGGTCTCTTCCAACTTCGGGGGTCTCTTCCGACTTCTCCGCTCTCTTCTCCGGCCTCTTCTCCCGGTCTCCGGCCTCTTCTCCCGGTCTCTGGTTCTTCTGCCGGGCTCCTCTGCTATCTTCTGCTCTTTTGCTACTTTTTTGCTAACATTGGCCCGATCTTCTCCATCGTCTTCTTCCCTCTTCTCTTCTTCCGATGTTGACAAGATGCTCTCTCCCGATGTAATGCCGTGTGTGCGGTGCGCAACGACTTATATAGGCGTGGGGCGTGGTCACCAAGTGATGTCACCCGGCGACCCACCCCTTATGACGTCACCACCCATCATGTCCCGGGTGGTGACGTCATAAGGGGTGGGGTCGCCGGATGACATCACCCGGTGACCACGCCCCATGCCTATATAAGTCGTTGTGCACCACGTACACGGAATTACACCGGGAGAGAGCGCCGTGTCAACATCGGAAGAAGAGAAGAGGGAAGAAGACGACAGAGAAGACCGGGCCAATGCTAGCAAAAGAGCGGCAAAAGAGCAGAAGATAGCGGAGGAGCCCGGCAGAAGAACCGGAGACTGGGAGAAGAGGCTGGAGAGCGGAAGAAGAGACCCCCGAAGTCGGAAGAGACCCCCGAAGTCGGAAGAGACCCCCGAAGTCGGAAGAGACCCCAGGGCTGCCTAATAAATTACTTTAAAAACCTGTGTAGTGTGTTTTTTTATTGACACTTTTTCCCCCCCAGGTGAATGGGTAGGGGTACGATGTACCCCATACTCATTCACATAGGGTGGGGGGCCGGGATCTAGGGCCCCCCTTATTAAAGGGGGCTCCCAGATTCCGATAAGCCCCCCGCCCGCAGACCCTGACAACCAACGGCCAAGGTTGTCGGGAAGAGGCCCTTGTCCTCATCAACATGGGGACAAGGTGCTTTGGGGTGGGGGGCGCAGGGCCCCCCTGCCCCAAAGCACCTACCCCCATTTTGAGGGCATGCGGCCTGGTACGGTGCAGGAGGGGGGCCGCTTGCTCGTCCCCACCCCTTTCCTGACCGATCGGGCTGCGTGCTCGGATAAGGGTCTGGTATGGATTTTGGGGGGACCCCCACACCGTTTTTTCGGCGTAGGGGGGTTCCCTTTAAAATCCATACCAGACCGAAGGGCCTGGTATCGTCCGAGGAGGAACCCCACGCCAATGTTTTTCATTTATTTGGCGGGGTTCCCCTTCATCCTCAGCACGCAAGTCGCACCGCAACTTCTATTCAATCAATGGGCTCCAATAGGGAACCATTGATTTCGAATAGAGCCAGAGAAACGCGGCTGAAGGCTAGTGCCGCTAAACATGCATTGACAGCAATGCAAAACGCTGATAAAATCGCGGAGTTCAAAACGGCCGTTTTTAAGCTCCAGTGTGCATGGAGCTTTAGGGTATAGGTCTCCATTAGCAACAGGGCTCCAGACTCTACCAGACATCTTCCTCTACCCAAGGGAGTGACAGAATCCTCTGAGAGCAGATATTGCAGTCTGAGTTCTTTTTTACACTGCCTGGGATTTTTTTCTCTATTTACACCAGAACTTAGAACCCCCAAACATTATATATATTTTTTCAGACACCCTAGAGAATAAAATGGCGGTCGTTGCAATACTTTATGTCACACCATTTTTGCGCAGCGGTCTTACAAGCGCAATTGTTTTGATAAAAATACACTTTTTTGAATTAAAAAAATAAGACAACAGTAAAGTTAGCCCAATTTTTTTATATTGCGAAAGATGATGTTACGTCGAGTAAATTGATACCCAACATGTCATGCTTCACAATTGCACCCGCTCGTGATATGGTGAAAAACTTTGACCCTTAAAAATCTACATAGACAACGTTTAAAAATATCTACAGGTTACCAGTTTTGAGTTACAGAGGAGGTCTTGGACTAGAATTATTGCTCTCACTCTAACGATCACGGCGATACCTCACGTGTGGTTTGAACTCCATTTTCAGATGCGGGCACGACTTACTTATGCGTTCACTTCTACACGCGAGCTCGGCGGGACGGGGCGATTTAAAAAAAATAATTGCATTTATTTTACTTTGTAATTTTTATTTTTACACTGTCTTTTAAGAAAAAAAAATTGGGACACTGTTATTCCTATTACAAGGAATGTAAACATCCCTTGTAATAGAAACAAATCATGACAGGTCCTCTTTTATGTGAGATCTGGGGTCAGAAAGACCTCAGATCTCACATTTACACTTAAAAGCAATAAAACATATATTTTTTTAAATGTTTTTTTTATCAATAAAAAAAAAATTCCCCTTTAAGACCATTGGGCGGAAGTGATGTTTGACGTCGCTTCCGTCATCCAATGGTATGGAGCCGAGTAGGGGCCATCTTCCCCTCACTCAACTCCATACCTCAGAGGGGAAAGGGCCCGATCGTCTCAGCCGCTACTGACGGCTCCAGTAAGCGGACACCGGGGAGCAGTGGGGGGGGGGCACCTCTCCCACCGCCGATAAAAGTGATCTTGCGGCAAATCTGCCACAGAGACCACTTTTATCTGAAAGCAGACCGCCCGCTGTTTAAAAAGATACTAGGGTTATGGCAGCTATCTGCTGCCATAACAAGGGTATTTAACGTCAAACAGCGGATGTATAATGACGGCGGGCAGTCCGTAAGTAGTTAAAGTGTTCTCTGCATTCACTATATCTGGTCTCCCACAGCACACAGAACATGGAAATGCAAGTATTTTAGTAAATATAAACTGCTAAATACCTTTTCTCATCAGCAATATATAGCAGTCTTGTGACTTCAATCAGAGTCTGGTTAAAGCTTGTAGGAGGAATTTTCATTCTTCTCTGACTTTGGGACCCCTGACCCTCTGTCTTGACAGTGCTTATTGATCCTATACTGATCACATGCACCCTCCCAAAAAAAAAAAAAAAACCTCTCTAGCAATACACACCAAACTGCAGAGTGACTCCAAGACTCTGTTTTATCAGGAGATGGATTGGGGACAGTGTAAGAAGGGGAGGATTAGAGAAGACAGGATCAAACAGCCTTTTTACACAATATGCAGGATTAACCCCTTAGGTTCCAGTGAGTATAACAAGCATGCTTTACTGCATATACAGACTTATTTTACTGTTGTGGGTTTAGTAACACTTTTAACTCCTCTGCGTCCAGACAATTAACTCTTCTAAACAGGTGACTGAAAGCATGTCAGTCTTTAAAGCCCAGAACACAGACAGTGTGTTTGGGGCCATGCACCTGCACAGATGTCAAATTGGGAGCAGTCGCTGTGTCTGTGCTGCTTCTGCATCCTAATTGACATAAATGGGACTACCTGCACAGGGATACATAGAAACAGAAAAGTGACAGCAGAAAAAAGACAGAGTAGTCCATCAAATCTGCCCGCTTTTTTTTTTTTGATTTTTTTTTTTTTTTTTGTCTTTTGTTTTGTTTTGTTTTTTGTTAACTTTTTTGTCTGAGTATAGATCTGTTTGTGAACAGCTGCGCTATAATATTAGTGACCGATATTGGGATCCATCAATATTAACAAAACACATAAAACTAAATCATAAACCATCAGTGACAATGATATTATTCAATAAATAACCACATCCAGTTGAGGATATAATCAATAATATAGTCCCAGCTATATATTAAAAAGTGTTCCGTGATGAAAATTCCATGAAGGAGGGTGAAACAAGATTGATAGAAAATCTTGGTGCAAATGTCCAAACAACACCCGTGATCCACCACCATATAAATGTGCCGCTTACCAGAGGCAAGGGGATTATGAGCCCATCAGAAGTCCAAACTCTTCAGCGGAATCGGGTCCAGAACTATACCGGGAATGGCACCTCAGTTCCCAGATGACCCCAAAAAAGTAAAAACACTAGATAGTGTATTACCATAAAAAATATTTAATAAAAAAGCATAGATTGCACTTACAAAAAGACGATGTATCATCGCTTTATAAAAAGCCGGCCGGCCTGCAGTCGCCTGTCCCTATGTGATGACGTCAGCGCGTTCACCTTCCCGACGCACGTTTCGTGTTACAACACGTCGTCAATGGGGAATCAGGCGACGCACTGACGCATCACACTATATAGTAAACAACATGAACCAAGCCTCGGTGTGATCCTTTGGCAGCAGCTCACGAGAATCCGGAAACGGAAAGAACTTATTGTTATGAAATGGAATCAGGGAAACACGCATGTAAAAACCTCATTAGGAAGGTACCAATATAAAAATTAGTCCATATAACATACAAACCCTCCAATCATAGAATAAAATAACCCCAGCAGCACCAATTGTATGGGCGCACATAGATAGACACAGGTGGTCACTATCTCGGCCACTAGCCAGGAGGTAAGTGTCTCAAAACTTTAAATATTAATCACCCAATTAAGGGGACTACAATATGGATAGATTAATAAAAATCGTAATATGAGGGAATTAAAAATAAAATTAGGAAGGAAAATGAGAATAAGTGGATGGTTGCCCGGACGAATATGTGAGCCCAATAACCACAAAAAATGCACACTTAGCCGGGCAAAACATCCCATAGATGGTCCTAAATCATCAAAGAAAGGTGTATATTTTGGAACAAGGGGAAAATAAATGTATATACAATCAACTAAATACAGTCAGGTCCATAAATATTGGGACATCGACACAATTCTAATCTTTTTGACTCTATACACCACCACAATGGATTTGAAATGAAACAAACAAGATGTGCTTTAACTGCAGACTTTTAGCTTCAATTTGAGGTATTTACATCCAAATCAGGTGAACGGTGTAGGAATTACAACAGTTTGTATAGGTGCCTCCCACTTTTTAAGGGACCAAAAGTCATGGGACAGATTAACAATCATAAATCAAACTTTCACTTTTTAATACTTGGTTGCAAATCCTTAGCAGTCAATAACAGCCTGAAGTCTGGAACGCATAGACATCACCAGACGCCGGGTTGCATCCCTGGTGATGCTCTGCCAGGCCTCTACTGCAACTGTCTTCAGTTCCTGCTTGTTCTTGGGGCATTTTCCCTTCAGTTTTGTCTTCAGCAAGTGAAATGCATGCTCAATCGGATTCAGGTCAGGTGATTGACTTGGCTATTGCATAACATTCCACTTCTTTCCCTTAAAAAACTCTTTGGTTGCTTTCGCAGTATGCTTTGGGTCATTGTCCATCTGCACTGTGAAGCGCCGTCCAATGAGTTCTGAAGCATTTGGCTGAATATGAGCAGATAATATTGCCCGAAACACTTCAGAATTCATCCTGCTGCTTTTGTCAGCAGTAACATCATCAATAAATACAAGAGAACCAGTTCCATTGGCAGCCATACATGCCCACACCATGACACTACCACCACCATGCTTTACTGATGAGGTGGTATGCTTTGGATCATGGGCAGTTCCTTTCCTTCTCCATACTCTTCTCTTCCCATCACTTTGGTACAAGTTGATCTTGGTCTCATCTGTCCATAGGATGTTGTTCCAGAACTGTGAAGGCTTTTTTAGATGTTGTTTGGCAAACTCTAATCTGGCCTTTCTGGTTTTGAGGCGCACCAATGGTTTACATCTTGTGGTGAACCCTCTGTATTCACTCTGGTGGAGTCTTCTCTTGATTGTTGACTTTGACACACATACACCTACCTCCTGGAGAGTGTTCTTGATCTGGCCAACCGTTGTGAAGGGTGTTTTCTTCACCAGGGAAAGAATTCTTCGGTCATCCACCACAGTTGTTTTCCGTGGTCTTCCTGGTCTTTTGGTGTTGCTGAGCTCGCCGGTGCGTTCTTTCTTTTTAAGGATGTTCCAAACAGTTGATTTGGCCACACCTAATGTTTTTGCTATCTCTCTGATGGGCTTGTTTTGTTTTTTTCAGCCTAATGATGACTTGCTTCACTGATAGTGACAGCTCTTTGGATCTCATATTAAGAGTTGACAGCAACAGATTCCAAATGCAAATAGCACACTTGAAATGAACTCTGGACCTTTTATCTGCTCCTTGTAAATGGGATAATGAGGGAATAACACACACCTGGCCATGGAACAGCTGAGCAGCCAATTGTTCCATTACTTTTGGTCCCTTAAAAAGTGGGAGGCACATATACAAACTGTTGTAATTCCTACACTGTTCACCTGATTTGGATGTAAATACCCTCAAATTAAAGCTGAATGTCTGCAGTTAAAGCACGTCTTGTTCGTTTAATTTCAAATCCATTGTGGTGGTGTATAGAGCCAAAAAGATTAGAATTGTGTTGATGTCCCAATATTTATGGACCTGGCTGTAAATTAGTCACATGGACTACAAGGTTGCTACCATGGAATCACACCAAGTATACATAATTGGGTGTATAGAGAAACACGCACATATCTAAAAATTGTCTATATAGGCATTGAGATCTACCTCTACGTTCATCCCAAACGGGGTATAACATCTCAATTTATGAATCCAGGCCATTTCAAGCCTGGATATACTCCGTATCATAGAATCCCCTCTCCATTGTGGAGTATATCTGTCTATACCCAGAAAGACGGTATTATTAGGATTCTTAGCGTGAACTTCCAGATAGTGTCGGGATACTGGGTGTTTGGGAATACCGGTGAGTATATTAGTGATATGTTCCTTTAACCTTACACGGAGAGGTCGTTTAGACCTACCCACATATTGCAGCCTGCATGGGCACTGTAGCAGGTAAACGACCCTCTCCGTGGAACATGTGATGAAAGAGGTTATCTCGAACTCAGCACCGGTGCTCGTGGACGTAAACATATTGGTGCGCCTATGCCCACACCCACTAACCGAACGTACCCTACACCTCCTACATTGGTAAAAACCCACCAAATGATCTAGAAATGTCTCCCTGGTAGGGGGGGATCTAGAATGTTAGGTGCCACTCTCCCCCTCAGGGAAGGGGCACCTTTGTAAACAACTTGGGGTCGTTTGGGTAATACTGCCTTCAGAACCTGGTCGTTGGTAAGTATGTGCCAATGCTTCTTGATAAGCTTCTTAACACCCATATGTTGAGCTGAGTACGTGGTAATGAAGGGAATAGATGGTGCTCTCGTGGTCAATTGAGACTTATCTTTTAATAGGTCCTTCCTATCTAATAAAGCCACCTCACTCAGAGTGTTGATAAGAGAGGTTTTTGAATATCCCTTCTCTAAAAAACGGGTGGTCAGTACATCAGCTTGAGATTGAAACTCCGCATGGTCAGTACAATTACGTTTGAGTCTTATATACTGACTCTTGGGCACAGAGTTCAGCCACGTTGAATGATGGCAACTACTGGTAGGAATATAAGAATTCCTATCAGTACCTTTGAAGTAAGTGGATGTTGAGAAGGAACCATCCTTAATGGATACCTTCAAATCCAAAAAGTTGATCTCTTCCTGTCTGGCCTCGAAATTGAAAGAAATCCCCCTGGTATTGACATTGAGCTCGTCCATGAAGAGGTCCAAGTCGCTACGGCTACCATCCCATAGGAGGAGGACGTCATCAATGTACCTTACTCATAGCACTTCCTGAGGTCGCCGTTGGGCATAGATGACGTCCTCCTCCCAGAGGGCCATGAACAAATTAGCCAGGCTCGGGGCATATTTGGCCCCCATGGCGACTCCTCTGTCTTGCCTGTAGAATTGATTATTGAACCAGAAATAACTCCTCGAAGCCGCAAATGAAAGCAACTCCAGACTATAGGTAATCTGCTCTTCAAACAGTTTTGAATCATGTCTTATAAAATATTCCACTGCAAACAGACCCAGATGGTGTGGGATAACAGTGTATAAAGACGTGACATCAGCCGTCACCAACCACATATTAGCCCTAGGGGTGAGCTCTGTTAAAATGTTAATAACGTGACAAGAGTCTCTAATATGCAAAGGCATCATGGAGACCAGGGGCTGTAAGAAAAAATCAATATATCTGCCCACCCAGGACGTGATAGAATCGATACCACTGACACATTGACGACGTGTTGTAACACGAAACGTGCGTCGGGAAGGTGAACGCGCTGACGTCATCACATAGGGACAGGCGACTGCAGGCCGGCCGGCTTTTTATAAAGCGATGATACATCGTCTTTTTGTAAGTGCAATCTATGCTTTTTTATTAAATATTTTTTTATGGTAATGCACTATCTAGTGTTTTTACTTTTTTGGGGTCATCCGGAAACTGAGGTGCCATTCCCGGTATAGTTCTGGACCCGATTCCGCTGAAGAGTTTGGACTTCTGATGGGCTCATAATCCCCTTGCCTCTGGTAAGCGGCACATTTATATGGTGGTGGATCACGGGTGTTGTTTGGACATTTGCACCAAGATTTTCTATCAATCTTGTTTCACCCCTCCTTCATGGAATTTTCATCATGGAACACTTTTTAATATATAGCTGGTACTATATTATTGATTATATCCTCACCTGGATGTGGTTGTTTATTGAATAATATCATTGTCACTGATGGTTTATGATTCATTTTTATGTATTTTGTTAATATTGATGGATCCCAATATCGGTCACTAATATTATAGCGCAGCTGTTCACTGTTTCTATCTGTTTATTATTTGTGTTATCACATGAAAACAGCTGCTTCTGTGTTCATCCCCCCCCCCCTTTTTTTCTACAGTTAGCGCAGTTTCCTCCTTTTTTCCTGTATTGTTTTGATATTGGCACTGCAGCTTTCTTAACAATTTAATTTGTGTGCACGGTCTTTTGATTCACAATCTAACGTCACTTCTAAAATTCAACTTTAGTCCATCTCCCTTGTAGATATGGACATTTTTGAATTTAGAGCCGCTAGGAAGGTGACCTTGGAGGGCTCTTCATGCATTTAAAAAATCTTATGGTCTCTGAGACTCACACCCAGTGGGATATCGCTTACCTGGAGACTTATGTTAAGAACGGCATGGTTCCACGTAGTCTCAGGTGGGAAGTGAGCACCCAGAAGGGAGAAACCCAACTAGAAGAGTGGTTTAAATATTTTAATACCGCAGGAATTAATTTCCTTAGATTTTTGATTAAAAGGAAAAATACTAAATTGTTGCGCCTTGATGAGGAAATAAAAACCATTAAGGAAAAACTTAGTACCCTCAATGAGACCAATGATTATAAGGAGAGATCACTATCCCTCCAAAAAAATTTGGAGAAAGAGGATAAGGAACAGAAGGCAAAGAAAAAGAAGAAATACAATCGAGACCTGGCTGACTATCAGGGGAGTATTGTCTTTGGGTGGCAGAAGAAATTGTTGGTTGATCAATCTGCTCTCACTAATCAGGAGATGGAGATTAACAAGCTATGAGTAGGGATGAGCTTCGAGTTCGATACAATACACACGTGTTTGTGTGTTTTTTTAAACATTTTTTTACGCTTTCTTCGTGAAATGGTAGGGGTACAATGTACCCCTTACCAATTCACATAGGGGGGGCCGGGATCTGGGGGTCCCCTTTGTTAAAGGGGTCTTCCAGATTCCGATAAGCCCCCCGCCCGCAGACCCCCACAACCACCGGGCAAGGGTTGTGGGGATGAGGCCCTTGTCCCCATCAACATGGGGACATCCTCCCCATGTTGAGGGCATGTGGCCTGGTATGGTTCAGGAGGGAGGGGGGGCCGCTCTCTCGTCCCCCCCTTTTCCCCTGCGGCCGGCCAGGTTGCGTGCTCGGATAAGGGGTCTGGTATGGATTTTTAGGGGGACTCCACGCCATTTTTTTTTTTTAAACTTGGGGTGGAGTTCCCCTTAAAATCCATGCCAGATCTGAAGGGCCTGGTAATTGAATTCTGGGGAACCCCCACGCTTTTTTTTTTTTTTTTTTTTATCACTGACTTTTGTATGTATTGCCGGGAGCCGACAATTCATTAATAGCCGCGAGTCAGTTTTAAATGCATTTTTTTTCTTTCAAAAATGACATTTTTTTGCAGGGACAGTTCTAAGCACGGGAAACATGCGCCACTTCACATGCATATCATACACACCCCCAGGTACGAAATTTAAAGGAATATTTCACTTTTATTTTTTCATTTTAAGCATTATTAAAATCACTGCTCCCGAAAAAACGGCCGTTTTTAAAACTTCTTTTTGCATTGATACATGTCCCCTGGGACAGGACCCGGGTCCCCAAACACTTTTTAGGACAATAACTTGCATATTAGCCTTTATAATTAACACTAGATTTCGAACGTTCGAGTCCATTGTATTTAATAGGGTTCTAAAGTTTACACGAACATTTTGTCTGTTCGCAGGTTCTGGTGCGAACCGAACAGGGGGGTGTTCGGCTCATCCCTGGCTATGAGTAAGCACTAACATTTGTATTGTGAAACGCGTCAGCTGATCCCTGCCTTGCTGTGACCTGTGCTGCATGTGTTTTATCTTCTTTACAATAAAAGCAACCTTTAAGGTTTTTTTTTGGAGTGCGGCTGTCCATCCCTTCCTTTCTGCTGTTCCTGTTTGCCTTGTGCATTGCCAGCACCCATGGTTTCCTGACTGTTGAAGGATTAACAGAACTCGGTCACCTGGAGCAGTAATTTTCTCTCTTCATATAGACAGATATACTCCACAATGGAGAGGGGATTCTATGATACGGAGTATATCCATGCTTGAAATGGCCTGGATTCATAAATTGAGATGTTATACCCCGTTTGGGATGAACGTAGAGGTAGATCTCAATGCCTTTATAGACAATTCTTAGATATGTGCGTGTTTCTCTTTACACCCAATTATGTATATGTAGCGACCTCACCCCTCTCACCCCTTCTCATTCTCGGCTTGTCTTTCTTTGTCTAGGGGTGTTAGTGCTGGGGGGGGGGGGGGGTGAGATACACCGCGGCCCATGTCCTCCATAGTGAAGAGGTGAAGGCTAGAAAGATCGGGATTTGTGTAGGTGTCCTAGAGTCAAGTTCTGTGCTTCGTCCCTGACTCCTTTGCTTCTAGTAACCAGAGTTCCACACAGTAAATAGGTCCAACACAGTTTTATTCTTCTCAGTGAATAAACACACAGAACGGTTAAGTTGGATTCTTTTGCAACAACCTAGTCTCAATGGGGTTAGGTCGAGGCACAATCCTTCCCCTTCTCTTGCCAACCACTGTGGTATCACCAGTGGTGAATAGTCACTGCCACTGACTATGTGAAATAGAACGTGAATTACCTTCGCTAGCATGGCCCCTGTCAGGGGAAGGACATCCGTCCAAGGGAGATACCGGAGGCCTCTCTGTCACCAGCGATGCTGCGCCGGACTCTCCAGAGAAGTTCTGCACACCAGACCTCACGAACACAGACACGGGCACCCAAGGAGTTAGGGCCCCCTCGGATTCCTCCACCCTCGCGGAACTCAGTCGAAGGTACTGAGCCCCAGGCATCCGCCATAGTACCTCACCCCCAGGCTAAAGGTGCCTGAGATGGACTCCATCTCCGCTCCAGCCAGGTCAAAGGCACCTGGGCCCGGAACACCGGAACGCCAGCACCCAAGCTGAAGGTGCCTGGGTGTGGCCACGTCCTCCGACTCTGCACTCTGACCCCGTGGTCAGGGCGTCCACCCCTTTTTATCTCCTCTCCTTTCGCGCCACAGCGGGTTCCCCGCCCCGCTGTACCAGCTCCAGGGGAGGACAAAAAGGCACAGTCCTGCAGTGTGAGTTCACCTCTGGCAACAACGCCACCTATAGGCCCAGGGAACCTCACACCACCAGAGTCCTCCAAGAACCATAAAAGGACCTCAGATTCCCTAGCAATCAGTGCATCTGGGTTACACTACCACCCAGATGCTTCTCCTAAATTCAAATACCCACTACACTCTCCCCCCGGTGATTTGACACTGGTCCCCAGTGTCTGGTGCAAACCCATGTCTCCCAAGAAGTGGCAACATAAGTCTGACCCAGAGACCAACTACACAATTTAACCCTGAATTGTGCCAAGACCTAAAATGGGAAAAGGGAAAATAGAAATGTAGAACAATAAAACTTTCAATAAAATACTCTTTAACATTTACACATGTACAATTCCCCCCCCCCCCCTTGCTATCTAAGGACCACCCCATTCTCAACAGCCTTGACAGACAAGTCCCCTGCAGAGGGGAAAAAAAAAATACATCCTACCATCATATATGTGTTTGCTTGGAATGAATGGGTCTGTCCGAGAAGAAACCCACTCACTCCAATGAGTTTTGCATAGTGTTCAAAAAAAATAAAATAAAATTGTTGCGCAACACTGCCACCTGGTGACAATGCCGCGGTAAAGACACTTATCGCTTCCAGATGAACTTTTCTCTCTTGATCTTTCTTCTCTGTGACCCTACACTGACTAAAACCCCAAAGTCAATGATTTCTTTGAAGTGCAAGGAGAAGGAGGGAGAACAAAACAGTAACAGCTCCCATTTCTCCAAAGAGTAGAACGCCCAAATACAAAAAAAAACTAGGGCACAGTCCTTGTGTTCCGGCAAGAGCACTCCGTAAAGTTCAGCAATAAGCAGCAAGAAAGAACACAGAGGAGTCTTTGTCTCCTAAAGGTAAAACTTTGGATGCGGCAAGAACACAGGCTTCAAATGCTTATCAAAAGCCTCCACGTTGTACTCAACATTTCCTCCATCCTTGCGACAAATCACCACTCTGTCCGCATAGATATGCCTTCCCAGCATCCACTTAGCTTTGCAGTCCTGAAACTTCTTGGTGACCGTTGGTGAACATAAAGGGTACCAGCGTGCTTGAGGTACTTTAAGTTTGTCCCAAACAAAGGTATTGTACCACCTCCGGCGAAAAACTTCCACTTCGTAGAACAATTCTTGAGGCAGGTATGGGTACTCCCACCCATACTCTTGGGCAACCTTCTGGCTAAAGAGACGCTGCAGCCTGGCCAAAGGTGGCTTAGTGGCACGGTCTCCTTCTCTGGGCAACACAATTGCTTCTGGATGGCGAGGTGCGTTCACCACCTCGATAGATCTGGGCACAGGGGCCCGCAGTGACTGGCGTTGCACTCCCGCAACAGGAGCAGGTGAAATTGGAGGTTGAATCCAGAAGAGGGATTTCAGACAGTGGACCAGATTCTTCCCTCGGCGCCGGGGCCTCCACCCGGGGTGTACTATCCCCAGTAGACGTAGGTGGGTCCCTTGTGACACGGGACGAGGGTAACTTCATCTTGTCCCATCCCTTTCGGTGGAAGATTTCGTCTATCTCCCCATCATCGCCATTGTCAGACAATGAATCCAGGTCGGAGGTGTCGTAACACTCAGCGGGCAGATAATTCCCAGTCACGGAATCATCCCCCTTGACGGCCTCCACCGACTGTGGGCTTCCGCCACCTTTAACCACACAGACAGTCCCAACCTCTGGCTCACCTGGGCCTTCAGAAGAACAGGGATGTCCAGGGCTCTTCCCTCTGGATCCATCCAGGCCAGGCAAGCAGCGGGGCGAAGCTCTTCCATGACCACACGAGGCCATCACTAGGCCGACTTTCCTCTTCGGTGGTCGGAGCAGGGAGCTGCTGGTGACCGAAGCAGCATCTTCGGATTTTTCTCTTTTAACTTCTGTTTGGGCAGTCACTTCGCCCTGGTCAGCGCGCACAGGAATACCCACCATGGCATCGATCTCTCCCTCCAGAGTGGCAGTACCTGTGAGGTAGTTGAGGTGGAAGGCGCGAGGCCTTTCTGTGGATGGTTCCACCTCGAAGAGAAACTCCTTGCAGACCTCACATCGCCCGAATGGCTTCAACTGAACCACCAGTCCCGAACAGCCGGGACAGATCACACCGAGGGCCTCTATGTCTCTGCAGGTGTACAGAGCCAATCGCCCCCGGGGCCTTAGTCTGATTCCTGTGTCCATAATGGGAGCAGCAAAGGAAGTCATGTCCGTGAAAGAAGAAGCTGAAATCCATTGAGTATTTGAAGTCATCTTTCCTGTTCGCTGCTTCAATGCGCACTGACCCACCCGCGCCGGAATCTCCACGTGCGTACATCCACATGGCCAGACTCCTCCCACATTCTGCACCTGTTCGCGGGCTTTCCCTTTTCCTCGCCCACGAACTACGCAGCTGTGGTTTGCCTCGTGGCGTGTTGGCCAATATGGCCGACCTACTCGGAACTCCTCCGGGCAGCAAAGTTCAAATTCAGACACCATACACATCCCGGACACGATGCCCCCAGGTGTAGCGACCTCACCCCTCTCACCCCTTCTCATTCTCGGCTTGTCTTTCTTTGTCTAGGGGTGTTAGTGCTGGGGGGAGGGATGAGATACACCACGGCCCATGTCCTCCATAGTGAAGAGGTGAAGGCCAGAAAGATCGGGCTTTGTGTAGGTGTCCTAGAGTCAAGTCCTGTACTTGGTCCCTGACTCCTTTGCTCCTAGTAACCAGAGTTCCACACAGTGAAAAGGTTCAACACAGTTTTATTCTTCTCAGCGAATAAACACACAGAACGGTTAAGTTGGATTCTTTTGCAACAACTTAGTCTCAATGGGGTTAGGTCAAGGCACAATCCTTCCCCTTCTCTTGCCAACCACTGTGGTATCACCAGTGGCGAATAGTCACTGCCAGAGACTATGTGAAATAGAACGTGAATTACCTTCACTAGCACGGCCCCTGTCAGGGGAAGGATATCGGTCCAAGGGAGATACTGGAGGCCTCTCTGTCACCAGCGATGCTGCGCCGGACTCTCCAGAGAAGTTCTGCACACCAGACCTCACAAACTCAGACACGGGCACCCAAGGAGTTAGGGCCCCCTCGGATTCCTCCACCCTCGCGGAACTCAGTCGAAGGTACTGAGCCCCAGGCATCCGCCATAGTACCTCACCCCAGGCTAAAGGTGCCTGAGATGGACTCCATCTCCGCTCCTGCCAGGTCAAAGGCACCTGGGCCCGGAACACCGGAACGCCAGCACCCAAGCTGAAGGTGTCTGGGTGCGGCCACGTCCTCCGACTCTGCACTCTGACCCCGTGGTCAGGGCGTCTGCCCCTTTTATCTCCTCTCCCTTCGCGCCACAGCGGGTTCCCCGCCCCACTGTACCAGCTCCAGGGGAGGACAAAAAGGCACAGTCCTGCAGTGTGAGTTCAACTCCGGCCCCCGACAACAACGCCACCTATAGGCCCAGGAACCCTCACACCACCAGGGTCCTCCAAGAACCATAAAAGGACCTCAGATTCCCTAGCAATCAGTGCATCTGGGTTACACTACCACCCAGATGCTTCCCCTAAATTCAAATACCCACTATGTATACTTGGTGTGATTCCATGGTAGCAACCTTGTAGTCCATGTGACTAATTTATTTAGTTGATTGTATATACATTTATTTGCCCCTTGTTCCAAAATATACACCTTTCTTTGATGATTTAGGACCATCTATGGGATGTTTTGCCCGGCTATGTGTGCATTTTTTCTGTTTTTTTGGCTCACATATTCGTCCGGGCATCCATCCACTTATTCTCATTTTCCTTCCTAATTTTATTTTTAATTCCCTCATATTACGATTTTTATTAATATATCCATATTGTAGTCCCCTTAATTGGGTGATTAATATTTAAAGTTTTGAGACACTTACCTCCTGGCTAATGACCGAGATGGTGACCACCTGTGTCTATCTATGTGCGCCCATACAATTGGTGCTGCTGGGGTTATTTTATTCTATGATTGGAGGGTTCGTATGTTATATGGACTAATTTTTATATTGGTACCTTCCTACTGAGGTTTTTACATGCGTGTTTCCCTGATTCCATTTCATAACAATAAGTTCTTTCCGTTTCTCGGATTCTCGTGAGCCGCTGCCAGAGGATCACACCGAGGCTTGGTTCATGTTGTTTACTATATAGTGTGATGCGTCAGTGCGTCGCCTGATTCCCCATTGACAACGTGTTGTAACACGAAACGTGCGTTGGGAAGGTGAATGCGCTGACGCCATCACATAGGGACAGGCAACTGCAGGTCAGCCGGCTTTGATACATCGTCTTTTTGTAAGTGCAATCTATGCTTTTTTATTAAATATTTTTTATGGTAATACACTATCTAGTGTTTTTACTTTTTTGGGGTCATCTGGGAACTGAGGTGCCATTCCCGGTATAGTTCTGGACCCGATTCCGCTGAAGAGTTTGGACTTCTGATGGGCTCAAAATCCCCTTGCCTCTGGTAAGCAGCACATTCATATGGTGGTGGATCACGGGTGTTGTTTGGACATTTGCACCAAGATTTTCTATCAATCTTGTTTCACCCTCCTTCATGGAATTTCCATCACGGAACACTTCTTAATATATAGCTGGGACTATATTATTGATTATATCCTCACCTGGATGTGGTTATTTATTGAATAATATCATTGTCACTGATGGTTTATGATTCATTTTTATGTATTTTGTTAATATTGATGGATCCCAATATCGGTCACTAATATTATAGCGCAGCTGTTTACTGTTTCTAGCTGTTTATTATTTGTGTTATCACATGAAAACAGCTGCTGCTGTGTTCATCCCCCCCCCTTTTTTTCTACAGTTAGCGCAGTTTCCTCCTTTTTTCCTTCATAGATCTGTTTATGCCAAGCATGTTTGAAGCCATTTACTGTTGACTGTCTCACTACCTACCTCTGCTGGAAGTTTATTCCAAGCATATTGAAAAAACTGCCCTCCTGAACTTTATTCACCCCCTTGCAGTGGCGGCTGGTGCTCAAATTTTTTGGTGGGGCGCAAACAAACTGAAAAAAAAAAAAAAAAAAAACCATCAATTGCCGCCACTGTGCCCATTAAACGCAGCCACTGTGCCCAAACGCCACTAGTTTCCCCCCATATACAGCCAGTTTGTCCCCACAATACAGCCAGTTTTTCCCCAAAATACAGCCAGTTTTTCCCCAAAATACAGCCAGTTTGTCCCCCCAATAATACAGCCAGTTTGTCCCCCCAATAATACAGCCAGTTTGTCCCCCCAATAATACAGCCAGTTTGTCCCCCATAATACAGCCAGTTTGTCCCCAATATACAGCCAGTATGTCCCCCATATACAGCCAGTTTGTCCCCCATATACAGCCAGTTTGTCCCCCAATAATACAGCCAGTTTGTCCCCCAATAATACAGCCAGTTTGTCCCCCAATAATACAGCCAGTTTGTTCCCCCAATAATACAGCCAGTTTGTCCCCCCAATAATACAGCCAGTTTGTCCCCCCAATAATACCAGTTTCCCCCCATTATACAGCCAGTTTCCCCCCATTATACAGCCAGTTTCCCCCCATTATACAGCCAGTTTCCCCCCAATATGCAGCCAGTTTGTCCCCCATATGCAGCCAGTTTGTCCCCCATATACAGCCAGTTTCCCCTCATAATACAACCAGTTGCCCCCCATTATACAGCCAGTTTGTCCCCCATACACAGCCAGTTTGTCCCCAATATGCAGCCAGTTTGTCCCCCAATATGCAGCCAGTTTGTCCCCCAATATGCAGCCAGTTTGTCCCCCAATATGCAGCCAGTTTGTCCCCCAATATACAGCCAGTTGCCCCCCAATATACAGCCAGTTGCCCCCCAATATACAGCCAGTTGCCCCCCAATATACAGCCAGTTGCCCCCCAATATACAGCCAGTTTCCCCCCCAATATACAGCCAGTTGCCCCCCAATATACAGCCAGTTGCCCCCCAATATACAGCCAGTTTCCCCCAATATACAGCCAGTTTCCCCCAATATACAGCCAGTTTCCCCCAATATACAGCCAGTTGCCCCCCAATATACAGCCAGTTTGTCCCCCGTATGCAGCCAGTTTCCCCCCCAATATACAGCCAGTTTGTCCCCAATATGCAGCCAGTTTGTCCCCAATATGCAGCAAGTTTGTTCCCCAAATACAGCCAGTTTGTCCTCATAATGCAGCCAGTTTGTCCCGCCCAGCCCTGCACTTACCTTCCTCGAGTCAGCGCCGTCCTTCTTCCGTCCTCGATGTCTTCTCCCGCCCTCGATGTCGCTTCAGCCAATCAGGTTACCGGTAACCAGACCCGGTGAACCTGATTGGCCAGGGAACGCACCCCTGTGCGTCCTCTCATTAGATATTTAGAAGCCGATTACAGCCCTCAGGCTGTAGTCGGGAAGCCTATCAGAGCCGCTGGCTCTGATAGGCACTTCTAAAGGCCAACCAGACACTGTTATTCAGATGGCCGGCGCTCAAGGGGCCGGCCATCTGAATAGTGGGCGGCAGCAATACATAGGTTCATGCAATGCATGAACCTATGTATTGTTGTGAGTGACGGCCGGGCGCAGAAGCGAGCGGCGGCGGCGCTTCTGCGCCCACTATGGACGCACCGCCACTCACTAATGCATGTGTGAAGAAAAGGACATTTAAAAAAAAAAAAAAAAAAAAACTCTTAAAGGGCCCGTTTTTTTATTTTTTTTATTTTTTTTGGTGACCACAGGAGGGGGGGCGGCGCCCGGGCGCCCCCTATGGACGGGCCGCCACTGCCCCCTTGTATATAAAGCTTTCAATCATGTTTCCTTCCCTTCTTTCCTACAGACTGTACATAGTAAGTTCCTGAAGTCGCTCTCGATATGTTGTAATCCTCTGACCTTTCACCAATGTTTTTTCCCGTCTCTGGACTCGTTCTATTTCATCAATATCCTTGTGTAAGTGAGGTCTCCAGAACTGGACACAGTATTCTAAATGAGGCCTCACTAAAGATCTATATAAGGGAATCAGAACCTCCTTCCTCCTGCTGGTGACCCCTCTAGTGATGCATCCTAGAATTCTATTTGCTTTTCCCACTGCCTGGTCACACTCTTTGTTCATTTTGCAATCATCGGAAATAAGTACCCAAAATCTTTTTCCTCTGTAGTGTTGGCCAACACTGCACCCCCAATTGTGTACTCTCTCAAGGGATTCTCTTTCCCTAGGTGCATTATTTTACATTTAGAAACTGTGCCATCAAATGCAGCCACTGTGCCCTCAAACACAGCCACTGTGCCCATCATTTGCAGCCACTGTGCCCATCAAATGCAACCGCTGTGCCCATCAAACACAGCCACTGTGCCCATCAATTGCAGCCACTGTGCCCATCAAATGCAGCCACTGTGCCCATCAATTGCAGCCACTGTGCCCATCAAATGCAGCCATTGTGCCCATCAATTGCAGCCACTGTGCCCATCAATTTCAGCCACTGTGCCCATCAATTTCAGCCACTGTGCCCATCAATTTCAGCCACTGTGCCCATCAAATGCTGCCACTGTGCCATCAAATGCTGCCACTGTGCCATCAAATGCTGCCACTGTGCCCATCAAATGCTGCCACTGTACCCACAAAATACAGCCACTGTGCCCATCAAATGCAGCCACTGTGCCCATCAAATGCAGCCACTGTGCCCATCAATTGCAGCCACTGTGCCCATCAAATGCAGCCATTGTGCCCATCAATTTCAGCCACTGTGCCCATCAATTTCAGCCACTGTGCCCATCAATTTCAGCCACTGTGCCCATCAAATGCTGCCACTGTGCCATCAAATGCTGCCACTGTGCCATCAAATGCTGCCACTGTGTCCATCAAATGCTGCCACTGTGTCCTTTAAATACCGCCACTGTGCCCATCAAATGCCGTCACTGTGACCCGCCCGCTCGCCATCTGCCCGGCACTTACCCTATCTCGGTGGGGCTCCTGATAGGCGTCCAATCACAGCGTCTGTCGTTTCAGCCAATCATGTGATGGATAACACACCCGCGCTTCCTGATTGGCGGAGAGGCGGTTCAGTGTTAGAACAGCGAATATTCATTCGCTGCTCTAACACGCCTGCCTATGGCTCTAATCAGGTGCTTCAAAAATACATCCCCACCGTAATTCATGTTTTCGGAGTCTGAAAAGAGGCCGGATGCCTGAATAGGGGGTGGCGGCAGCGGCCATGTATAGATTCATTCAATGCCTAAATCTATCTTTTATTCATATAGGGGGGTGGCTGGAGAGTGGGGACAGCTGATCATGGAATTAAACAGAAGCCGCTTCTGTTACCAGCTTCTGTTAAAGGGACATCGATCCCCTAAGTGCACACCAGTTCTGCTAATCAGTGCCCTCCAGTGCCATCAATCAGTGCCCATCAGTACTGCTAATCCATGCCCACCAGTGGCATCTAGTGCCCATTAGTACTGCTAATCAGTGCCACCTATCAGTGCTCATCAGTGCCTCATCATCAGTGCCTCCTCATCAGTGCCCACCAGTGCCGCCTATCACTGCCACCTATCAGTGCCCATCAGTTCCACCCATCAATGCCCATCAGTGCCATCTATCAGTGCCTATCAGTGCACACATCAGTGCAGCCTCATCAGTGCCCAACAGTGCCACCTCATCAGTGCCCATCAGTGCCACCTATCAGTGCCCATCAGTGCTGCCTATCAGTGCCCATCAGTGCAGCCTATCAGTGCCACCTCATCAGTGCCCAAAAGTGAAGGAGAAAAATTACCCTTTTGCAAATTTTATAACACTATTTGAAAAACCCTTTGTTTTATTTTTAAACTTTTCAGTCTTTTTTTGTTTGTTTGTATGTATATATGTCAGCCCCCCTCACACCTGTATACAGTGGAACCTCGGATTACGAGCATAATTCGTTCCAGGAGAATGCTCGTAATCCAAAGTACTCGCATATCAAAGCGAGTTTCCCATTGAAGTCAATGGAAACGAAAATAATTAGTTCCGCATTGACTTCAATAGCATGCAATACCGCATGCGGCCAGAGGCGGGGGGCGCCGGAGAGCCTCGGAAACGGCCGGAAAGGCCCGAGGACAGGTCAGCTGACCTCGGAAAGGCTCGGGAACGGAGTATTTCAATGTCTTTCTGAGTCTTTCCGAGCATTCCCGAACGGCGCCGTTCGGCTCTGCTCGGCTCCGGCGCCCCCCACCTCAGGCCAAACGCGGTACTGCACACCGCTTTGGCCTGAATCCTGATCGTTTTGCGAGACAATACTCGCAAACCGAGTTAGGATTTTTTTAAATACAGTGCTCGCATTGCAAAACGTTCTTTAACCGCGTTACTCGCAATCCGAGGTTCCACTGTATATGTCAGTGCCCCCCCACACACACACCTGTATATATGTTAGCCCCCCCCACACACACACCTGTATATATGCCAGCCCCCTCACACCTGTATATATGTCAGCCTCCCCACACACACACCTGTATATATGCCAGCCCACCTCACACCTGTATATATGTCAGCCCCCTCTCACACCTGTATATATGTCAGCCCCATCACACCTGTATATATGTCAGCCCCCCCACACACACCTGTATATATGCCAGCCCACCTCACACCTGTTTATATGTCAGCCTCCCCCACACCAGGATATATATTCCAGCCCCCCACCTGTATATATGTCAGCCCCCGCCCCCCCCCCCACAGCTGTATATATGCCAGCCCCTGATTTATAGATCGTTTCTATAGTGCACAACATGGCTCCCATTCACCCGTCCTGCCTTCTTATGGCCCGGGTGGGCCCCTCAGGCCCCGTTGCCCCTTACAGTTGTATCGGCTGTACCAACCGAAGGACAGTATTCCAACATGATAACGACCCCAAACACACCTCCAAGACTAAGGATGGGCCGAACACCCCCCGGTTCGGTTCGCACCAGAACTTGCCGAACAGGCAAAAAATTTGTTCGAACGTGAGAACACTGTTAAAAATCTAAAAATCTAAAGTGCTAATTTTGAAGGTTAATATGCAAGTTATTGTCATAAAAAGTGTTTGGGGACCTGGGTCCTGCCCCAGGGGACATGTATCAATGCAAAAAAAGTTTTAAAAATGGCTGTTTTTTTGTGAGCAGTGATTTTAATAATGCTTAAAGTGAAACAATAAAAGTGAAATATTCCTTTAAAATTCGTACCTGGGGGGGGGGGGGGTCTATAGTATGCCTGTAAAGTGATGAATTTTTCCCATGTTTAGAACAGTCCCAGCAAAAAAATGACATTTCTAAAGGAAAAAAAGTCATTTAAAACTACTCGCGCTATAATGAATTGTCGGGTCCTGCAATACAGATAAAAGTCATTGAAAAAAATTGCATGGGTTCCCCCCACCCAGTCTATTACCAGGCTCTTTGGGTCTGGTATGAATATTAAGGGGAACCCTGAACCAAAATGTAAAAAAAATGCGTGGGGATCCCCCCAAATTCCATACCAGGTCTAGTATGGATATTAAAGGGGTTGTAAAGGTTCGTTTTTTATTTTCTAAATAGGTTCCTTTAAGCTAGTGCATTGCTGGTTCACTTACCTTTTCCTTCTATTTCCCTTCTAAATGTTTTTTTTCTTTGTCTGAAATTCTCACTTCCTGTTTCTCCTCAGTAAACTTCACACCATCATCCGAGCGGTGTTTAGTCAGCCAGAACAGCTTACTGAGGAGGAACAGGAAGTGAGAAATTCAGACAAAGAAAACAAACAAAAAAAACATTTAGAAGGGAAATCGAAGGAAAAGGTAAGTGAACCAGCAATGCACTAGCTTAAAGGAACCTATTTAGAAAAGAAAAAACAAACCTTTACAACCCCTTTAAGGGGAACCCTGTGCCATTTTTTTTAAATGGCGTAGGGGTCCCCCTTTAAAATCCATACCAGACCCTGCAGGTCTGGTATGGATTTTAAGGGGAACCCCGCACCAAAATAAAAAAAATGGTGTGGGGTTCCCCCAAAAATCAATACCAGACCGAGCACGCAACCTGGCAGGCCACAGAAAAATATGGGGGGACGAGAGAGCGCCCCCCCTCCTGAACCGTACCAGGCCACATGCCCTCAACATGGGGAGGATGCTTTGGGGTCCAATGCACCATGTCCCCATGTTGATGGGGACAAGGGCCTCATCCCCACAACCCTTGCCCGGTGGTTGTGGGGGTCTGCGGGCGGGGGGCTTATCGGAATCTGGAAGCCCCCTTTAACAAGGGGAACCCCTACCATTTCACCAAAAAAGTGTCAAACATTTTAAAAAAACACAAGAGACAGCTTGGGACAAGTCCTTTATTAAAAAGGAAAAACAAAATTCCAGCGATGTACATCCATTCTCGACCCGATACCGAAAAAAAAAAGCCTCTACTGATGCCTCATTGGTGGTTCCTGTTGAATGACGCTACACCTGCCGTGACCCTGCCCCCCTCTGATGCCACGGGGGTTTGCTGCAGTTTCCCTGTGGCGTAACGGGTGACCCCACCCCCCTCTGATGCCATGCGGGTTTCCTGAGGCTTCTCATGGCGCCAGATGGGGGCGGGGTCACCCATGACGCCACGGGGAAACCACAGGAAACCCCCGTGGCATCAGAGGGGGGCGGGGTCACCCGCGTACATCTTGGGTGGCCCCGCCCTCAGCTATTTAAGAGCTGTCACGGCAGGTGTAGTGTCATTGGACGGGAACCTCCTGAGGCACCAGTAGCTGTTTTTTTTTTTTCCGGTATCGGGTCGAGAATGGATGTACATCGCTGGAATTTTTTTTCCTTTTTAATAAAGGACTTGTCCCAAGCTGTCTCTTGTGTTTTTTAACATTTTTTACATTTTATTTAGTGAAATGGCATGGGTACAATGTACTCGATGTCCGCCGGTGTCCCGCGATCGTGTCACAGAGCTGAAGAACGGGGACATGTTAGTGTAAACACAACATCTCCCTGTTCTTCCTAGTGACATGTCACTGATCGTCTGTTCCCTGTTATCGGGAACAGCGATCAGTGACGTGTCACGGCAAGCCACGCCCCCTAACAGTTAGAATCACTCCCTAGGTCACACTTAACCCCTTCAGCACCCCCTACAGGTTAACCCCTTCATTGCCAGTGTAATTTTTACAGTAATCATTTTTATAGCACTGATCGCTGTAAAAATGACAATGGTCCCAAAATGGTGTCAAAAGTGTCCGATGTGATCGCCATAATGTCGCAGTCACGAGAAAAAACGATGATCGCCGCCATTACTAGTAAAAAAAAAAAAATATTAATAAAAATGCCTGTTTTCTAGACGCTATAACTTTTGCGCAAACCAATCAATAAACGCTTATTGTGATTTTTTTTACCAAAAATATGTAGAAGAATACGTATCCGCCTAAACTGAGGAAAACATTTTTTTTATATATTTTTGGGCGATATTTATTATAGCAAAAAGCAAACAATATTGTGTTTTTTTCAAAATTGTCGCTCTATTTTTTTTTATAGCGCAAAAAAATAAAAACCGCAGAGGTGATCAAATACCAAAATAAAGCTCTATTTGTGGGGAAAAAAGGACGTACATTTTGTTTGGGAGCCACGTTGCACGACCGCGTAATTGTCAGTTAAAGCCGAATTCCAAAAAGTGGCCTGGTCTTTGGCCAGCCAAATGGTCCGGGCTGAAGTGGTTAAGGGGAACCCTGTGCCAAGATGTAAAAATAAAATGGCGTGGGGTCCAAATGGCGTGGGGTCCCCCCCACAATCCATACCAGACCCTTCTCTGAGCATGCAGCCCGGCAGGTTAGGAAAGCACTCATCCCCCCTCCTTCCTGAACCATACCAGGCAACATGCCCTTAACATGGGGGGGGAGTGGTTGATTTGTGGAAGGGGTGGCACCGCCCCCTTGTAATGTCACCGACCCAGCATGCACCGGTCAGTGACGTCACAAGGGGGCAGTACTACCAGGTGACGTCACCAGGCGGCCCTGCCCCTTACCTATTTAAGAACTGTCAAACGGTGGAGCTGGCGTCGTGATTGATGCGAGTAGAACTTTTGTGATTGACGATGGATCTACATGGGGGGACAGACTTTATTAACTTTTACACTTTTTTGCTGAATGACTAGGGGTAATATGTACCCCATACTCATTCACATTGGAGGGAGCCAGGATCTGGGGGCCCCCTTGTTAAACGGGGCTTCCGAGTTTCGATAAGTCCCCTGCCCACAGACTCCCACAACCACATTCCAGAGTTGTGGGGAAGAGGCTTTTGTCCCCATCAACATCCCCCCCCCATGTTTGGGGCATGTGACCTGGTATGATTCAGGAGAGGGGGGATCTCGCTCGTCCCCCCCCCCTTTCCTGACCTCCTGGACTGCATGCTCAGAAAAGGGTCGTCTGGCATGGATTTTGGATCCGTTTTTTTTGTCGCAGGGTTCCCCTTAAAATCCATACCAGACCCAAGCGAGGAACCCGCTGACAGCTGATTATTATTTATTATTATTATTCAGGATTTATATAGCGTCAACAGTTTGCGTAGCGCTTAACAAAATGAAGGCAGACATTACAGTTACATTACAATTTGGTACAAGAGGAATCAGAGGCCCCTGTTCATTAGAGCTGACGATATAGGAGGGAGGGTCAATTGATACAAAAGGTAATAGCTGTGGGGAACGAGCTGATGGAGAAAGTAAAACAGTGTATTAGTTAGAAGCAGGATAGGCTACTTTAAAGAGAAGGGTTTTCAGGGATCGTCTAAAGATGGATAGATTAGGGGACAGTCGGACAGATTGGGGTAGGGAGTTCCAAAGGATGGGAGAAAATCTGGAGAAATCCTGATGAGTCATCTATTATTAAGGACATGGCGGCCGGCTTCCTGGCCCGCTCCTTAGCAGCCAACTATGGGGGGGGCCATGTTGTTCTTGACAAATACTGCATGTGATACCGTTTGTGAATTGTATTTAAGAGCTTATAGCATGTTTTTTGACGATATTTACCGGCACATTTTTTATTTTCCGGTAAATACCGCATTATCGTTATTTGTTTGGGGAATTAGACTTTATTTACCGCATGCAATAATTTATGCAAATGTGTTATCGTACGCGGTAAACGTTAGTGACTTGATCCCTATATCTCTGTTTCCATTGTGTAATCTCATAATCTGATTAATCAAAATACAATAGTATTCACGAACAAAGTATCTCAATTCTACCAATTGATGCTAAATAATTAAAAATGTTCTGCCCTGGTCAATCAACTTAGTTTGATCACATCCGATCTAAATCAAGTTTAAATTGATTCGGAAGGGAACTTATGGCTATTCAAATGTTTGCCGGTTTGATCGCTTTGATTGATCTGATAGTAAAATCGAACTGTGTGTGGCGACCATAATGGAATTCTTCTCTTTGAGCGTTTTCAGGCTCTGGGAAGGATAGTTGGTAGCCGAGTAGCGGTGGCCTGTACAGATGAGATCGTACAGCTCAGGCTGGCGTGGAAGTTGGGAAGTTCCTACACACAGTTCTGCTCCAGCCTTTCCCTACACCCTCCCTTCCTCTCTACGCCTGGCTTGGCTTCTCATTGTTGGAAGCTGTCCAGTCTTGTCTTTTTTTTTATTTTTTTCTTCTTCTTCTTCTTCAATCCACAGTTCAGCAGATCCAACTTCAGTCTCTTTGATCTTCGCCTCAGTCTTCTTTACCCGGAAGAAAACCCTTTTGCCTCTCAGCTGGGAGCTTTGAGCACACGTGGAAAAAAAAAAAAATCCTTGCACAAGCTCCAGGATTCTTTTTTTTTTTTTTTCTTCTTCCAAATTTAGTCACACAAAGGGGGCCTAAGAAAAAAAAAAAAAAAAGAGAGTCATGGGAGGAGGGGGAGGGAGGAGAGCAGGGAGATGAAAGAGTCTGCCGCCTGGAGATGAAAGGCTCCAGCCAGAGCCCGCCCTGGTATATGTGTGCAGGCCGGCCCCTCACAGACTGCACTCACCCTGCTTCTCACGCAAGTCTGTGCTGGAAATGTGCAAAGGCCTGTGTGTGTGTATGTGTGTGACACAGGAACACACAGCTGTTTGTCAACACCGCATGGACACACACAGGATGGCACATGACTCTGGTGACAACATGTACCAGGCCCAGCCACCCTACTTTTCACACAGAAATCACACCGGCCTTCAAAATTCTGCTCTGCAGGGAAAGTCCCTGGCTTAGAACACCGGTGATACATAACAAATCCCCCCCCCCCCCCCCCTGTATGTTCAGATCATAGGGTGTGCTTACATAGCTTGGGAATTCCCAGGTAATAGGAGATTTTACATTAAGAAAAAAATATTATTATAAAATTAAGAGCTGGTAAACGTCAAGGCAAACGCTCCCATTACATTGGTGCTTGGGGAAACTCTCTGATTACATCAGTGAAAAGCTACCCATAGACCAATCTTTTTTAAAGAAAAGCAAACAGCAAACACGCAAATAAGGTGGATGGAAAGATCCTTTTTGCTCCCCCCTGCCAGGACATTGTGTTCTGACAGCAGCTCCTGGTATAGGCTGCAGCCGCCGATCAAGAAAAGTTTTCCAACTTGTCCCATTTGACAAAAGTTGTTCTAACAATCGACTTCCGGCGAACAGGAAAGGCCACACGCCGATCAAAGTTCTGAGCTCGCCAAATAGTATAAATTCCCCCGTTACGTTGGTGGTCAGTATAAATTCCGCTATTACATTGGCAGCCAGTATAAATCCCTGTTACATTTCGGGCCACTATAAATCCCTGTTACATTTTGGGCCACTATAAATCCCCATATTACACTAGTGGTCAATATAAATTCCCCCATTAATTTGAGGGTCAGTAAAATTCCCCTGTTACATTGGTAGTCAATATAAATTCCCTGTTACATTGATGGTCAGTATACTGTAAATTCCCCTGTTACATTAGTAGCTAATATAAATTCCCCTGTTACATTGGTAGTCAATATAAACTTCCTGTTACATTGATGGTCAGTATACTGTAAATTCCCCTGTTACATTAGTAGCTAATATAAATTCCCCTGTTACATTGGTAGTCCGTATATATCCCCCTGTTGCATTGGTTATCAGTATAAATTCCCTGTTACATTGGTGGTCAGTATATTGTAAATTCCCCTGTTACATTAAAGGCTAATATAAATTCCACTGTTACATTGATAGTCTGTTTATATTCCCCTGTTACATTGGCAGTCAGTATAAATTCCCTGTTACATTGGTGGTTAGTATACTGTAAATCCCCCTGTTACATTGGTAGTCAGTATATATTCCCCTGTTACATTGGTAGTCAGTATATATTCCCCTGCTACATTGGTAGTCAGTATATATTCCCCTGCTACATTGGTAGTCAGTATATATTCCCATGCTACATTGGTAGTTAGTATAAATTCCCCTGTTACATTGGTAGTCATTATAATTTCCCTGTTACATTGGTAGTCAGTATACTGTATATCCCCCTGTTACATTGGCAGTCGGTATAAATTCCCTGTTACATTGGTAGTCATTATAATTTCCCTGGTACATTGGTAGTTAGTATAAATTTGCTGTTACATTGGTGGTCAGTATAATTTTGCCTGTTACATTGGTATTTAGTATATATTCCCCTGTTACATTGGTAGTCAGTATAAATTCCCTGTTACATTCATGGTCAGTATAAATTCCATGTTACATTGGTGGTCAGTAAAAATCCCCCTATTACATTGGCAGTCAGTATAAAAGTCAGTATATATTCCCTGTTACATTTGTAGTCATTATAAATTTCCTTGTTACATTAGTGGTCAGTATAAATTCCCCTGTTAAATTGGTAGTCAGTATATATTCACCTGTTACATTGATAGTCAGTATAAATTCCCTGTTACATTGGTAGTCAGTATAAATTCCCCTGTTACATTGGTAGTCAGTATAAATTCCCCTGTTACATTGGTAGTCAGTATAAATTACCCTGTTACATTGGTAGCTAGTATAAATTCCCGTTACATTGGTAGTCAGTATATATTCACCTGTTACATTGGTAGTCCGTATAAATTCCCCTGTTACTTTGGCAGTCAGTATAATTTTCCCTGTTACATTGGTAGTCAGTATAAATTCCCCTGTTACATTGGTAGTCAGTATAAATTACCCTGTTACATTGGTAGTCCGTATAAATTACCGTGTTACATTGGTAGTTAGTATAAAGTCATGTTACATTGGTAGTCAGTATATATTCACCTGTTACATTGGTAGTCAGTATATATTCACCTGTTACTTTGGCAGTCATTATAATTTCCCCTGTTACATTGGTGGTCAGTACAAATTTCCCTGTTACATTGGCTGTCAGTATAAATCCTCCCCCCGTTACATTAATAGTCAGTATAAATTTCTCTGTTACATTGGCAGTCAGTATTAATTTCCCTTCTACATTGGGGGTCAGTGTAAATTCCACTGTTACATTGGAAGTCAGTATTAAGTCCCCTGTTACATTGGTGTTCAGAACAAATTTCCCTCTTACATTAGCTGTCAGTTTAAGAATGCCTGATACAATGAAATTCAGTTTTTTAATCATCTCCCAATTACATTGACAGTCAGTATAAGTTTCTCTGTTACATTGGCAGGTCAGTCTTAGGGATGAGCTCGGTGTTCGAGTCAAACATACGTTTGACTCGAACATCGGCTGTTCGATCGTTCGACGAAGATCGAAAGTTTTGGGTCGTTCGCGCTAAATTTGAGTGACGCAAACGGCCCACAATACACTGCGTCATTGCAGTGCAATCCCGGCGCTGTGATTGGCCAAGCATGTACTGTGACCCCGCATACTTGGCCAATCACAGCGCCGGCAGCGAGGAGAGCCATAATTGGCCACAGGCAGGATGCCTGTGGCCAATTATAGCTCAGGGGGGTTTAGTACACGCCCCACACTATAAAAGGCCGCCAGCACGGCGGCCTTGTGTAGTGTGTTCCGGTTCAGGGAGAGAGAAGGATAGGCAGGGACAGTGTTAGTGATATTTGTTCATTTACCTTGTGTGTAGGGAGAGAGAAGGATAGGCAGGGACAGTGTCAGTGATATTCTGCTAAACCTTGTGTGCAGGGAGAGAGAAGGATAGGCAGGGACAGTGTCAGTGATATTTTTGCTAAGCCTCCTGCACAGTATACACCTGAAGCTAGCCCTTATTGCTGTGTTTTCCTGTTGTGTAACACAGGCAGGCATCTGCAGCACTTAAAGCAGGCGTAGTGTGATTCCTGCAAAATATACACCTGAAGCTACCCCTTATTGCTGTGTTTTCCTGTTGTGTAACACAGGCAGGCATCTGCAGCACTTAAAGCAGGCGTAGTGTGATTCCTGCAAAATATACACCTGAAGCTAGCCCTTATTGCTGTGTTTTCCAGTTGTGTAACACAGGCAGGCATCTGCAGCACTTAAAGCAGGCGTAGTGTGATTCCTGAAAAATATACACCTGAAGCTAGCCCTTATTGCTGTGTTTTCCTGTTGTGTAACACAGGCAGGCATCTGCAGCACTTAAAGCAGGCGTAGTGTGATTCCTGCAAAATATACACCTGAAGCTAGCCCTTATTGCTGTGTTTTCCAGTTGTGTAACACAGGCAGGCATCTGCAGCACTTAAAGCAGGCGTAGTGTGATTCCTGAAAAATATACACCTGAAGCTAGCCCTTATTGCTGTGTTTTCCTGTTGTGTAACACAGGCAGGCATCTGCAGCACTTACAGCGGGCGTAGTGTGCCTCCTGCACATTATACACCTGAAGCTACCCCTTATTGCTCGTAGTTTTTTTTCTTTTGTGTTACACTAACAGGCATCTGCAGCACTTACAGCGGGCATAGTGTGCTTCTTGCAAAATATACACCAGAAGCTAGGCCTTATTGCTGTGTTTTCCTGTTGTGTAACACAGGCAGGCATCTGCAGCACTTAAAGCAGGCGTAGTGTGATTCCTGCAAAATATACACCTGAAGCTACCCCTTATTGCTGTGTTTTCCTGTTGTGTAACACAGGCAGGCATCTGCAGCACTTAAAGCAGGCGTAGTGTGATTCCTGCAAAATATACACCTGAAGCTAGCCCTTATTGCTGTGTTTTCCAGTTGTGTAACACAGGCAGGCATCTGCAGCACTTAAAGCAGGCGTAGTGTGATTCCTGAAAAATATACACCTGAAGCTAGCCCTTATTGCTGTGTTTTCCTGTTGTGTAACACAGGCAGGCATCTGCAGCACTTAAAGCAGGCGTAGTGTGATTCCTGCAAAATATACACCTGAAGCTAGCCCTTATTGCTGTGTTTTCCAGTTGTGTAACACAGGCAGGCATCTGCAGCACTTAAAGCAGGCGTAGTGTGATTCCTGAAAAATATACACCTGAAGCTAGCCCTTATTGCTGTGTTTTCCTGTTGTGTAACACAGGCAGGCATCTGCAGCACTTACAGCGGGCGTAGTGTGCCTCCTGCACATTATACACCTGAAGCTACCCCTTATTGCTCGTAGTTTTTTTTCTTTTGTGTTACACTAACAGGCATCTGCAGCACTTACAGCGGGCATAGTGTGCTTCTTGCAAAATATACACCAGAAGCTAGGCCTTATTGCTGTGTTTTCCTGTTGTGTAACACAGGCAGGCATCTGCAGCACTTACAGCGGGCGTAGTGTGCTTCTTGCAAAATATACACCTGAAGCTACCCCTTATTGCTGGTTTTCCCATCTCCCTGCAGGCCTTTAGAATGTCTGGAAGGCAAACAAGGAGAGGCAGACAGTCAGGAGCCAATAAAAGAGGGCAAGCAGGCTCTGTGTCTAGAGACAACAGTGCTGGTCGTGGACGCGGTGCATCGTCATCAGCACGTGGCCATGGGACACGCTCGTCCTTATTTTCGGCAGCTGGACGTGTTGAGCCGCATCATGCCGAAGACTTGGTAGAGTGGATGACCAAGCCCTCCTCATCCTCCTCATCCTCTCTCACCCAGGCTCAGGGTACTGGCAAAGCAGCTGCCAAAGCGTCCTCAATGTCATCATCAGTCACTCCTTCCCTAGACCCACCGTGTCCTCCTGAGGAGTCCCCCGAACTGTTTGAGCACAGTGTAGGGTACATGCTCCAGGAGGATGCCCAGCGTTTCGAAGGGTCTGAAGATGATACCCAGCTAGAGGAAGGCAGTAGCGTGAGAGCAGAGAGAGGGGATGCTCAAGAAGGACACCAATCTGGCAGTCATGTTCCAGCAGCTGCAGCATACTGCCAGATTGGTTCCAGTGATGAGGAGGGAGGGGATGATGAGGTCACTGACTCCACGTGGGTGCCTGATAGAGAGGAGGAGGAGGAGGAGGATGAGGAGGAGGCACATCTCCAATGAGGCAGGATGCCCTCTGGGGGCCAGCGTAAGGGCAGCACACCGACTGAATCACACCGCAGAGCTCCGCCTGTGGAGGGCGCTGCCTCTGCCCATTATTCCAAAAGTTCTTTGGTGTGGGCCTTTTTTGAGTCGAGTGCATCAGATCGCACCGCTGCTGTTTGCAACATATGTCTCAAGCGTATCTCGCGTGGCCAAAACATCAGCCGCTTGGGCACCACATGCTTGACCAGACATATGTTGACCTGCCATGCAGCTCGTTGGCAAGCCTACCTTAAAGACCCACACCAAAGAACAAAGCGGACCTCTCCTTGCTCCGCATCAGCTGGAATCTGCAACCCCACTATACCTTCAGTCCTCTCTGAAACCTGCATTGAGAGGAATGAAGGTGTAGAATTAGGTGTGTCACAGCCAAGTACTTGCGGGCAATCTGCTAGCAGTACACCGACGTCCGATTCTAGCAGGCAAATTTCCCTGCCCCAGCTGCTGGACCGTCAAAAGAAGTTCACTCCCAGCCATCCACATGCCCAGCGGTTGAATGCTAGCTTGGCTAAATTGCTAGCACTTCAACTGCTGCCTTTTCAGTTGGTAGACTCGGCCCCCTTCCGTGAGTTTATGCAATGTGCGGTTTCTCAGTGGCAGGTTCCCAAACGGCACTTTTTCTCACGGAAGGCGATTCTGGCTCTCTACCGGCATGTGGAAGGCAATGTCCATGCCTCGCTGGACAGGGCAGTCAGCGGTAAGGTGCATATTACCGCTGACTCATGGTCCAGCAGGCATGGACAGGGACGTAACCTTTCTTTCACGGCCCATTGGGTCACTCTTTTGGCAGCTGGGAAGGATGCAGGACAAGGTGCAGTAGTGTTGGAGGTTGTTCCGCCGCCACGCCTCCAAAATGCTACTACTGGTTGTTGTGACACACCTCTCTCCTGCACCCCCTCCTCTTCTTCTTCCTCCATGGCCTCTTCCTGTGCTTTGTCCTCGGAACCAGCGGTGCTCCGTAGGCATTCAAGGGGCTACGCAAGTATGCAGGCAAAAAGATGCCATGCCGTGCTTGCGCCGGTGTGTTTGGGGGACAGGAGCCACACTGGGGCAGAGGTTCTGTCAGCTCTGCAGGGGCAGACCGAAAGGTGGTTGACGCCACGCCAGCTTAAGGCAGGAATGGTGGTTTGCGACAATGGCACCAACCTCCTCTCCGCCCTCCGACAGGGACAACTGACCCATGTGCCCTGTGTGGCTCACGTCCTTAACCTGGTGGTGCAGCGGTTCTTGGGCAGGTACCCGGGCTTACAGGATGTCCTGAGGCAGGCCAGGAAAGTCTGTGTGCATTTCCGCAGATCATATAATGCCAGTGCTCGGCTGGCTGAGCTGCAAAAGGAGTTGAACCTGTCCAAGAACCGCCTTATATGTGACATGCCCACCAGGTGGAACTCAACGTTGACCATAGTGCAGCGGCTGCACACGCAGCAGAGGGCCATCAATGAGTACCTGTGCGACTACGGCACCAGGACAGGGTCAGGGGAGCTCGGGATTTTTCACTACGCCAGTGGGGCATGATCAGGGATGCATGCACTGTCCTGGTACCATTTGAGGAGGCCACGAGGATGGTGAGCAGTGACAGTGCATGCATCAGTGACACTGTACCTCTTGTCCACCTGTTGGAGCATACGCTGCGTGGAATAATGGACAGGGCACTTGAGGCAGAACAGAGGCAGGAAGAGGAGGACTTCCTTGCCTCTCAAGGCCCCCTTTACCCAGACAGTGTTCCTTCTGTCCCACCCATCCCACAGGAAGAGGAGGAGGAGGAGGATTGTGTCAGCATGGAGGTGGAGCCTGGCACTCAGCATCAACAGCAGCAGTCTTTTAGGGATGATTTACAGTCCCAAGAAACCCGTGGACTTGTACGTGGCTGGGAGGAGGTGGCTGCGGATCATGTCGTCCTTAGTGACCCAGAGGACTCTGGACCGAATGCCTCAGCTAACCTACGCTGCATGGCCTCCCTGATCCTGCAAAGTCTGCGGAAGGATCCTCGTATTCTTCGGATCAAGGAGAGGGACCATTACTGGCTGGCCACTCTCCTTGATCCACGGTACAAGGCTAAGGTCTGCATATGCTATGCATAATAGCTCATTATGCCTTTGTCTTGCAGGTTTTTTTTTTTCTGTGGGTTTTCAATCACTTTAATGCACATACCCAAATAAAAGAAAAACCTTTTAATATACATTTTGGAAGCACCTGCTTACACATATCCAACATGCTATGTCTCTTCTTCAGTAAGACTCACTTACCTGCTTTTTCGCAGTCTTCTATTGAATTCACACTGAGCTGCACAGCTCAGTCAGCATTACAGGCACACACTGCAGCTGTACCCGAAGCCTGTACTCGAATGGCTGAATCCTGTGAGCATGCCGGATCACAAATATTTTACGGCATTTAGTGAAGCCCCAAAAAAGGCATTTGGTAACACCCTGAAACACAATAAATACCAACATTTAATAAGCATTATAAGAAACGGGTTGGTGGATGAGATTTTCTGAAGCACCATTAGAGTCACCACTGCACCCTTTGAATCCCTGTGATCGAGCTGTTATCATACAGGGCAGACCACAGTCGAAATGAGAAGAGCCAATAAGAGTAGCTCAATACCTTGTGATTGTTGTGAACCAATCACAGCAATAATAGGTATAAACACAAGCTGGGTTTACACAGAATCATCCCATTCCTTCCTCTCACAACAGCAAGGGAGGAAGGAGGATTGCTGCTTCCAGGCGCAGTGGGGGGAAGGTAGTTTAGAGTCGCTGACCACCAAAATATTTGTATGTGTGCGTGTGTGGGGGTCAAGTTGCTGCCACGGACCACCAACAATTTTGGAGGGGTGGGGGATTTTATTGTTAACTTAACCAATCCACTTTTTGCCTGAACACCTCTATTTTAATATAATGGCAACCAAACATTATATGACAGGAAGCAACTCTGATCATTGCCTTAAAATGAAAATACTGTATGTTATAAATTAGCATCTCAAAACTACAGTCAATGTGCCAAACCGGATCATTGCAAGATTTTATCTGGCCTACAGAAATCATGGCTACCATAATACATACACCTGCACATCCACTGCCAACCAGCTGCGACCCTCCCCAAGTGCCCAGTGCATATATCCCCCTTCGTCTACTGTGGTTGGTTACTAGGACTGCCAGCATCCTGGTAGCCAGTGGCATGTTTGCCCTGACCCAAGCATATACAGGGGAACTATACTTTCACCATCCAGACCTGCTCCACCTCTCAGCTTCCATCCTGTAGCTCTTCTGACTGAAAAGTAGGAGGAGACTGGGTATACATGGATGTAAGGAGGGGACACTGCTGAGCACTCCTCCTGGCTGTAAGGGGGACTCTGATGGGCACTCCTAGATGAAGGGAGGGACACTTCTGGGCACGTCTGAATGTAAGGGGGACTTCGGTTGGCACTCCTAGTTGTAAGGGAGAGACTCCGGTGGGCACTTCTGGATGTAAAGGGGATTCTGGTGAGTCCTCAAGGATGTAAGGGAGGACTCTGATGGGCACTCCTAGATGAAGGGAGGGACACTTCTGGGCACGTTTGAATGTAAGGGGGACTTCAGTTGGCACTCCTAGTTGTAAGGGAGAGACTCCGGTGGGCACTTCTGGATGTAAAGGAAATTCTTTTGACCACGAAACGCGTCAAGCCTTACTTTATGTAGTGTCACAGTATCTATCTATTACCCCCTTTTATACTACATTATATTCTAGTGAACCTATCTACCATAGTTCTGTTGTTTTGAGGTCATTACTGTATCATTGGGTTACATGCCCTAGGTCCTTTACTATGTATATCATGCTGAGACAATTATGTATTTTATTGTTTAGATGATTTCTATTGTGACCTATTTTATTAAAATATTTTATTATTATTACTGTTGTATAATGTGCATGTATGCCTTCTACATTACAAACAACTATGGATATTTTGGTTGGTTTATTTTACCTAGCAATGCGCTTCATACAAAGTCCCACTATCCCTTCTATTCCGTAAAGGGGATTCTGGTGAGTCCTCCCGGATGTAAGGGAGGACTCTGATGGGCATTCCTAGATGAAAGGAAGGACACTTCTGGGCACGTCTGAATGTAAGGGGGACTTCAGTTGGCACTCCTAGTTGTAAGGGAGAGACTCCGCTGGGCACTTCTGGATGTAAAGGGGATTCTGGTGAGTACTCCCGGATGTAAGGGAGGACTCTTCTGGGCACTCCTAGATGTAAGGGGGACCTCTGCTGTACACTCCTAAATGCATGGGAATTAGGGTGACCACATTTCCAAACTACCATTCAGGGACACCCTCCCTTCCCAAAAATCAGCTTGTGCTGTAACGAATGACAGCACAGTGATTGGACACAAGAGGCGGGATTTATGATTTCTCCAATCACAATCAGGGGGCGGGATTGTGCTCCTCCAGGCATTCCCGGCCAGGACAAGTACTGTCAGTGAGTAAATCGATGATGTGGCTGCCTTTTTTGGGGGAATCAGATTGGCCCGGGGGGGGGGGGGGCTACTGTGTCAGTTTCATTCCGGGACACTGTATTGTCCTGGAATGAATGTGCCCGGGACAGACCTGAAAAATGCGGGACGGTCCCGGCCAATCCGGGACGTGTGGTCACCCTAATGGGAATCTGCTGGGTACACCTGGATGTAAAGGAAAACATATTCATTCATTTAAATTGAATGTATTCATTTATGAAAATAGACTTTTTTCAGCCTGTGAATGAATACTTGTAAAAATTACAATGTAGCCTTCATACTGAAACATTTTGAGTCCCCTCCTATAAATGTAGAGTAAGTATTCTAGAAATTAAATGTAAAGATAAATGTAAGCAGTTTCGATCCCTTTTTTTCTATAAAGTAAAAAAACTGTGCTTATAAAAAAAAACATCATAAGAGAGCTCTATCTGTCTCCAAAAATTATATGAAATTTATTTGGGTCTATTGTTACATAATTGTCAATCAAACTATCACAACACTGAAATAATAGTCTGGTAGGGAAAGGGTATATACAAGTGTGTACTCAAGTGGATAAAGATTAAAAAAAAAATGTATGCCTTACTTCTTTGGGATCCACTTTGTGACACCATTAGGAAGATTTATTTCTCACTTCCCTTCACTTACCTGTGACAGCAGGACAATAAATAAGGGGAGCATACTGGGGAGATTGAGCCTCACTCTCTGTTCCTAAAGGAAGTAAGGGGAAATCACCCTATGGTTACACAGCCTGCAATAAAAAATCTTACACTTTCTATCTATTCCCCATGTCTAAACCTAAAAGATAAATGTGTCTAAAGCCGGCCATAGACAGTTCCTGCTGAACCACCTTTGAACCATGAATGGGATCGATGGATCAACTTGGGTACAACCAGCATGCCGGATTTTACATGTGATTATCGCTAGTGGATTTCCCCGCCCCCCTAGGAGAACAAAATGGCTTGGTGGGAGGGATTTTCCCTATCAACACCCGTGGTTGCGGGAAAGAAATGTTCTCTGTCTATGGCCAAAAGTTTGGGTTGTGGGAGGCAACTTCATTTGTCCCTTGTGGGAATAAAACACAAATCTGCAGGGTAAGAAGGCTAACCACTTAGTTACTGTTCTGCCTAAATTTACAATTCACAGTGTCTTGAGAAACAAGGTACTTCTTTCATGCCACAGATAAAAAATTCTGCTCCCAAGCACCCTCATGTGACCTAAAACCTAGGCAGCTTGGATCATGTATAAACAGCAAAACCCCTGCTGCCCCAAGGAACCTGCTCTACATACTCCAAAGCACTAGAAGCTGCAGATCTCAGACCTTACAGTCCTGTCAAATAGAACAAAAATTCAAAACAATCTGCTTAGTTCTTTGCTCAACCAAAGGTTGATTGTGCAAATGGTACACACAGGTAAACATACATGAATAAAAAAGAATCCTTGACGCATTTCACACTGTAGTGCTTATAGACTAGGTGAGTGAAAAATGTAGCGCTAAGGAAGGGAAACTAATAAACAATAATCTATGTACCAAATGTTTTTGTGCACATAATAAAAACTGATAATAATAATCAATCTCAAATATAACAAAACATATAAATGAGTGGAAACATAGTAGTAAACACATAAAGTCCAACTAAAATGATTGTTGCTCAGGAATGAAACACAATAACTAAGCAAACACGTGGAACATCAGGGATGGGGTATCTTCTACCGGAAATGAGGGGTATGCACTCTTACCGGAAGTGGTGGACTCGAATGTCGGTGACAACGAGTCAATCAAGCATAGAAAGACAGAATCTGCGGACTTCCAGAACGATCCAAAGAACCCAGGAGACTCCAAGAATGGCTTTGGGAAATCATGCAGGTAACTATGAAGCTGGAACACCGATATTAGACAACCGGATGGAAAGGCCAAAAAACTCTCATTGAGAAAAAGATATAAAGAGAGAAAAAGCCTCCACATTGTATAAATCAAAAGGGTGGGTTTTATTGAATAAAAACCAACATACATCCGTAAGTATAAAATTGTGATCACAAAAATAAAAAGCAAGGTGGGGAGCAATAAGCCAAGCCTGACGCGTTTCATCTTAATAGACTTCAACTGGGGCATGTAGACTAAACTAAATTGCTTATAGACTAGACTGTATAAGGAGGTGAGTTGACTTTTTTGCGTTAACAGTCCAGTCAAAGGCATGAGTATTGTCAAGGAACACTGGAGAGAGTTGCTTTAGCACCTACTTATATATAGAACAAGAACACCATTGGGATGAATTAGAGCGGAGACTGCTAGTCAAGCCTCCTCGTCCACATCAGTGCCTGACCTCACAAATGTGCGCTTCTGGAAGAATGGTCAAACATTCCCATAGACACACTCCTAAACCTTGTGGACAGCCTTCCCAGCAGAGTTGAAGCTGTTATAGCTGCAAAGGGTGGGCTAACTCAATATTGAACCCTACGGACTAAGACTGGGGTGCCATTAAAGTTCATGTGCATGTAACGGCAGGTGTTGCAATACTTTTGGTAATATAGTGTACATGCACATACAAACAGCAAATGCATTCACCAGGTGCACACACATACAAAATCAATCATTGCACTGCACTTATTAGGTATCACCATGCATGCCAGAATGAAAGCAAAAGTTCATTAATTCGCTGTTAATGAACTGATGAGCTGTAAAGGCTTCTAAAACATCATGTATGGGCGACTTTGGATACTATGGTTTTTCACCATTTCTCTGACGCATGCAATTTTGAAGCTTGAAATTATTGGTGTCCATGAACTCGGCGCAGCCTCATTTTTTTTATATAAAATTACTTCTTGCTCCCAACATGAATCTGCATGATTCTCTTCTGACCTGACCTCTGCTCTCTCTGTCGTGACTTACAATCACCTTGTATAAATATGTTCTGTAAATGCCCAATATAAAGAAAAATGTAAAATGTTTTTCACTTTAAGGTGACCACGTGAGACACAAGGACACTTTGCAACTGGAAATAAAGGAGGTGGAATCTTCATATATGGAAAAGGTTCTTTATTGTAAGAGCTATCATTCAAAATAATTTGTTCCTCAAAAATGGTTGAGTGCATTTCTAAGAGCACAAAATGTAAACTGCCAATAGTAATTACCGTATATACTCGAGTATAAGCCGACCCGAGTATAAGCCGAGGTACCTAATGTTACCACAAAAACCTGGGAAAACTTAC
Organism: Rana muscosa; assembly: GCA_029206835.1. Taxonomy (NCBI): domain Eukaryota; kingdom Metazoa; phylum Chordata; class Amphibia; order Anura; family Ranidae; genus Rana; species Rana muscosa. The sequence continues at coordinate 396,836,818 of CM055116.1, forward strand.
TGACTCGAGTATAAGCCGAGGGTCAACAATGCCCACCCATTGCAACTTCACTAAGCCCATTGCCACCTTACTGTTCCCATCCTCACTGTTCCCATCCTCATAAGTTCCTATCCTCACCTGTGCCCATCCTCACCTGTGCCCATCCTCACCTGTGCCCACCCTCACTGTGCCCATCCTCACTGTTTCCCTAGAATTATAATTGAACATTGTAAAATTGTACCTGAAGGCTGCGGCGTCCATCGTTTAAAACTCGCGCTCTCTTCCTGGTCTCTTCCGTGATAGGCGGAACTGCCTGCTGAGAATCGCCTATCACGAACGTTCTCTCATCCTCACCCATCCCAGCAGACACTGTGTTCAGTTTCCGCCAATCACAGACGTCTGCTGGGAAACTGAGGATGAGAGAACGTTCGTGATAGGCGATTCTCAGCAGACACAGTTCCGCCTATCACGGAAGGGACCAGGAAGAGCCCGCGAGTTTTAAACGATGGACGCCGCAGCCTTCAGGTACATTTTACAATATTCAATTTTGCTGACTCGTGTATAAGCCGAGGGGGGGACTTTCAGCCCAAAAAAAGGGCTGAAAATCTCGGCTTATACTTGAGTATATACGGTAAACAATGTTGATTCAGGGGATAGGATATCCATAAAATCCCAATAAAACACATTTATATTTTTGGTTGTAACATGACAAAATTGGGAAAATTTCAAGGGGTATGAATACTTTTACAAGGCACTGTAAGTTATATAATGTACAGTACACTGTACAGATTTTAGTAAACTATATTGAAGGCTTTTGTCACTTATATTTTTGCTGAAGATCAAGGGAAAAAATGTTGTTGGCTTGTTAGAGCAATTTGGTCTGTTTTGTAAGGTTTGTTTGTTTGTTTTTCTCTGGATTAACTATGTGTTTAAGGCTTTGAAAAGGCAAGATTTGTTTCATGTTGTGGTTAAAATTTATAGATTTCTTTTTTCAACCTATGTAACCCTAGTAAATCAAATTGGTGCAAATTTACCCCCCTGGTTGTCAGATGCCAGTTTAAAGTGCCACATAAGCCCCATACACACGGTAGGACTTGACAACAAACTTCTAAATTCCCAGGTTTTCAAAAAAATCCTACCGTGTGTACACTCCATCGGACAAACTTTTTCGGTTTTCATCGGACAAAAGTTTGCTCTGCAAACGGACAAACTTTTTGGCAACAAAAGTCCTACGGTGCAAAGTCCTATCGTGTGTACATAAATCCATCGGACTTTTGTCCGAAGCACAAATACGCATGCCCTGAACCAATGTTAAAATCAACCAACAATAGCAGAAGTTGACCAAAGGGTGGCGGTAAAGAGCAGAAAAGAGCAGAAAAAGCACGTGATGTTGGAAAAGTTTGCAGAAAAGTCCTGCCGTGTGTATGCTATGGGTGTGCCCGGCCAACTCCCTTCAGACAAAAATCCACGGAAAAGTTTGTTTGAAGTCCGACCGTGTGTACAAGGCTTAAGACAGCAATCAGACAAACAGTGGCTGTGACTTTGCAATGCAACAAATTTGAGGGGCACCTCCTTTTTTACAATATATATATTGTGAGAGTGAGAGCCCCTGTCTTAGTGAGAATGTGTTTAAAATGGACACAGGACTCTCAAAGAAGCAATTTGAGAAGTTCCAGCAAAAGATTGGTGAACAGAGAAAACTATGCCCCGGAGCATGTGACTGTGACGTCATGGGACCATGTGACTGTGACGTCATGAGAAGCCTATATTAATCTCTGCGGACCGAAGAATTATCATTACTGCGAGAGGAAGCGATGAGTCAACATCGAGGAGGAGAAGAGGGAAGAAGACGCCGACGGCGACGACGGAGAAGACCGGCTCCTCCACTAGCAAAAGAGCTACCAAGAAGTTAGTGGAGGGGCTGGCAGAAGGACAACGGAGAGCCGGACGAGACGACAGAGAAGACCGGGCCTCCGCTAGCAAAAGAGCTAAAAAGAAGTTAGCGGAGGCCCGGCAGAAGAAAGAACCGGAGAACGCGGCGACGACACCGGAGACCCCCGAAGTCGGAAGAAGACCTCCGGAGCGGTGCAATAAAATACTTTTAAAAACTGTGTTGTGTTTTTATTTCCATTTATTTTCCACCAAGTGAATGGGTAGGGGTACGATGTACCCCATACTCATTCACATAGGGTGAGGGGGCCGGGATCTGGGGGCCCCCTTATTAAAGGGGGCTCCCGGATTCCGATAAGCCCCCCGCCCGCAGACCCCGACAACCAACGGCCAGGGTTGTCGGGAAGAGGCCCTGTCCTCATCAACATGGGGGCAGGGTGCTCTGGGGTGGGGGGGCCACAGGTCGCCACCCTGCCCCAGAGCTCCAAACCCCCCATGTTGAGGGCATGTGGCCTGGTACGGTTCAGGAGGGAGGGGGGCCGCTCTCGTCCCCCCTCTTCCCCTGCGGCCTGCCAGGTTGCGTGCTCGGATAAGGGTCTGGTTTGGTTCTTGAGGGGGACCCCTACGCCGTTTTTTCGGCGTAGGGCTCCCCTTCAAATCCAGACCAGACCCAAGGGCCTGGTATGCTCCTGGAGGGGGAACCCACGCCGGTTTTTTCTTTAAAAATTGGCGTGGAGTTCCCGCTCAGGATTCATACCAAACGCAGTGCCTGATATTGGCGGGAATCCGCGTCGGATCCCCGCTCAATACAGTGTCGCGTCTCCTCGCTATTGCAGCGAGCGTGACACATGTCGCTACCCTGCTGCCGAGATCTCAGCACTCCTGTCGCCGAGAATCTCGGCGATGGGAGCGCGATAGAAATACAATATCGGCGGCACCTACTGTAAGAACTCAGGCAGCATCCTTGAGACGGTTCTCCATGTGGGAGAGGTTCTAGGTCAGTGGGCTGAGAGAGTTGGGCCGGCTGAGAGAGTCGGGGAGAATATAGCTGAGACAACTGGAAGAGAGAGTCTTGGGGACCAGAGGGGACTGTAAGTCTTGGAGGAGTGTGGAAGCCTGGAGTGTCAGGAGAGCCCTTCCTAGAGGCCAGGAGTGGGCCTGTGCAGCAAGGAACTGCGTCCAAGGCTGAGCGAGCCTTAAGAGCCAGGTGGATTGGCATTTTTCATTTGTTGTAATTTTGGGAGAAGAACCCCTGTGTGTAGGGTTGCCACCTCATCCCTTTAAAACCGAACACATAATAATTACACAGGTTGTGTGGCTGATTAAGGTGGTAATTAACCCCTTGAGGCCCGCGCTATAGCCGAATGACGGCTTCAGCGCGGACCTGAAAATCCGGTAGGTCGTCAATAGACGGCCTCCCCTTTCCTCGTTCCCCGCGCGTGCTCCCATGCATGCAGCGGGGAAATTCTTTCCTGCCTGTGTCTCTTGGACACAACGAATCACAGATCGCTGTGAATGGCCAATCAGAGTGGCCATTTACTATGCGATCTGTGCGGCCAATGAGAGATGATCTCAAATGTAAACATATCAGATCATCTCTCATTGCCGGCTCTCCCTCCTCACACAGAGACGCGTGAGAGGAGGGAGAGCGATCTGTTACTTTGTATCCGCAAGTGAGTGTGAGTGAGTGTTTTACACAGTGCCCATACAAAGCCCATAAGTGTCCATACAGTGCCCATAAGTGCCCATACAGTGCCCACAAGTGCCTATACAGTGCCCACAAGTGCCTATGCAGTGCCCACAAGTGCCTATACAGTGCCCATACAGTGCCCACCTGTTCCAGTCTGTGACCACCTGTGCTAGTCTGTGACCACCTGTGCCAGTCTGTGACCACCTGTGACGTCAGTGATCTGTGCAATCAGTGCCCACCTGTGCCACCTCATCAGTGCCTACCTGTGCCATCTCAGTGCCAATCAGTGCCCACCTGTGCCAATCAGTGCACATCTGTGCAATCAGTCAGTGCCCATCTGTGCCGCCAATCAGTGCCCATCTGTGCCGCCAATCAGTGCCCATCTTCTCCGCCTCATCAGTGCCCATCTGTTCCACCTCATCAGTGCCCATCTGTTCCGCCTCATCATTGCCCATCTGTTCCGCCTCATCATTGCCCATCTGTTCCGCCTCATCATTGCCCATATGTTCCGCCTCATCAGTGCCCATCTGTTCCGCCTCATCAGTGCCCATCTGTGCCGCCTCATCAGTGCCCATCAGTGAAGGCTTGGCACACACCTGTGTAGTCGCACCACCCGCAGCAAAAAATGTAAAAAATATTATTTTCCGCCGAGGAGGCATACCAAATCCTTTCCACGCCCGACGAGAGCAACGTGGAGCTCTCTCTTTCAGATTCCCTTTCCGATTCCGATTCTGAGTCGGACGTCAATTATGAGCCAGTCCTCAGTAGTGCAACACTGAGTGACTCAGAGGAGGAAGCTAGTCGGCCCGCCAAACGAAGGCGTTCTGGTGAAGAGGCAGTGCCATCCACCAGCACCGCAGTGCCATCCACCAGCACCGCAGTGCCATCCACCAGCACCGCAGTGCCTCAGCAAGAAAGGCCAAGGACCCATGCCAGCCTTCCCTATGCCCTTCAGAACCCCTTGTGGCTTCCTCCTAATTCAGGAGAAGCCAACATTCCATTCCCCCCTTTCACTGCCCAGCCAGGAGTCCAGGTGGACACGGAGAATTTTTCCCCAATCGATTTTTTTGATCTTATTTTTACCAAGGACATGCTATCCAACATTAGAAGACAAAGAGGACCGACATCTGCAAGATTGTATTTGTTTAACAGTCACCACATCCCAAAAATAAGTAAATAAAACAAAAAACCCCCTAGGAGGTGGGACTTTAAAAGTGACTGAAAAACACACATCAGAGTATGTTGAAAATATATAGATTTTAATAAATAGTTACAAAAAGACAAATTTGATGTAGATCACATGGATTATGCAAATCCAAACTGGAAATTAACATGATACAAAAAGAAGAAATTGAAACATATATTATTATTTGTCAGACCCGACAGCTGTTTCGGTTATACCCTTCCTCGGGGGATTTGCAGACAAAAGATTTTCAGATATTATAGACAAACAGATTAGTAATTTTGTCAAAAGAGGGTCAGCATTCAATACACCAAGGAACTACACGCACGGCAGAGAACACAGGGTGAGGCACAGAGTCGCACCCCACCTGTGTGGGGAGTTCCAAGATGAAAGGGATCCAGTAGACCTCAAACGAGGGTCTCCAGGTGGAAACACGCAGGGAAATCAGGAGAAGCTCAAAAGAGTCCCCCAGGGCAGCTCTCAGTATAGCGAAATATTCCAAATCAAAAAGGTATCAGGTAGGCAAAAGGAACTGCTTCAAAAATAGAGAGGGTGTCCTCAACAAACCATTTGCATTGAATGTACATTAATTATGGCCGTGAAGCAAATCTATGTGTGGTTCCAATCTTCTAGTTTGAATTCTGTATGGACATTGAGAGCTGCTGAGATCCCTGCGTATGATGCCTCATGTGGTCTATGTGCTATCCAACATTGTGACCCAGTGCAATCTATATGCCCAACAATTTATTTTGAACAATCCTACATCATATTATTCCTGTCCCTACAAGTGGAGAGACCTAACGGTGGAGGAATTGAAGATTTTTTTAGGCCTCACATTTTGTATGGGACTCAACCCAAAAAACACTTTGCGTTCCTTTTGGTCAAAACGCCCCATCTACCATATGCCAATATTCTCCAACGTAATGCCCAGAACCAGATACTTCATGATAATGAGATTCCTACATTTTAACGATAACACCCAGTGCCTTCCCCGAAATCACGCACATTTTGACAGGCTTTTCAAAATTCGGCCCTTACTGAATTCTTTTTCCGAAAAATTCCCCCAGTTGTATACCCCGGACCAGCACATATGTGTGGATGAGTCCCTTATTAAATTTAGCGGCAGGCTTCAAATAAAACAATTCATTCCCAGCAAAAGGTCCCGCTAAGGTGTGAAGGTGTACAAGCTATGTGACCGAGTCACAGGGTACACGTATGCCTTCTTAGTGTACGAGGGGAAGAACAGCCAGCTGAATCCCCCTAATTGCCCAGACTACTTGGGATCAAGTGGGAAAATTGTTTGGGACCTTACATACCCCCTACTGAAAAAAGGCTACCATCTGTATGTAGATAACTTCTACACATCCCTCCCCCTGTTCCATAACCTTCACCGGATGCAGACACCAGCATGTGGCACCATCAGAAAGAATCGGAAGGGCTTTCCTCAGAGTCTTGTAAATAAGAAGCTGAGAAGAGGAGAATCGGCAAGTCTGAGAAACAAGGAGGTTCTGGCAGTGAAGTGGAGGGACAGAAGGGATGTATACATGTTATCTTCCATCCACAACGATACCTTCGTGGAAATCCCCAGAAGGAATGGCCCTATCAAAAAGCCCACATGCATCCAGGACTACAATTTGTTTATGGGGGGAGTCGACTTCAACGATCAGATGCTCGAACCCTATCTTGCCACAAGACGGACATAACATTGGTGCAAAAAAGTTGCAATTTATTTTTTTCAATTGGCCATATACAATTCGTACATCATATACCGCAACTCCACCCAAAACCCCAAACGCTTCCTTGGCTACCAGGAGGACCTTATTACTGCCCTTATATTCCCTAACGGCCCACCCCAAAACATCCGATCTGATGTTATAAGTCGACTCGCCGAGCGTCACTTTCCCGATAAAGTCCCTCCCACAGCAACAGGTCGACGACGTAAAAAAAAAAGTAAGGTGTGTACCAGTGGAGGAGTTAGACGAGACACAGCTAATTATTGTGCCCAATGCCCTTCCCAACCAGGCCTCTGTGTAGTAGACTGTTTTCGCCGTTACCATACTTCACTAAATTATTAGTGAAGTATGGTAAACGTAATCTTCAGTTCCGGTCTTCACACACCTTCACACCCCTTATGCCACTGCCTGCTCTGTAACTGACCCTGGCTTGTTATTCAACCATGCTTCTACCTAATGATTCTGTACTACCTCTGCCTGATCTGGAACTGACCCTGGCTTGTTATTTGACCATGCTTCTGCCTAACGATTCTGTAATACCTCTGCCTGATCTGGAACTGACCTTGGACTGTTTGACCATGTTTTTGCCTGCCTCATGGACTGATCTTGTACTCTGCTACTGGACTAGTGGGATTCAACACAGGGGTCTCACATATGTGAGGGGCTCCAGAAAAGTTTTTCTGGAGGAAGAAAATAATTTTTTTTGTTTTCTCATCCTAGATTAGGGTCTGGAGACTCGGAGGCTTCAAAGAGATTTGGGTGGGAGAAGCCTCTACCCCTGTCCCCATTCTGTCCTGAACGAGGTCCTACTTCTGCCTACTGCCTGTAGGACCTATGCCATCATGCCTCTGCCTGTCGCATGAACTAACCACACCACATGGACCTGCTTACTACCAGGACCAATATTTTTGGCACTGCTGACAATATCTCTGCCTGCACTGACCCTGGACTGTATATGGACAGTATCCCTGCGTGCTGCCTGGACAATTGTGTATGCCGTTGCTGACCAAGTTCCTGCCTGCTTCCTGGACCAGTGCTATCCTGCTGTGTAGAACTGCGCTGCTAAAACCACAGGTAATCTTTTGTTTACCCTTTGCTCAGCATAATGTATTTTGGGGTGTAATTCTTGGTATGTGCATGCTATGTGTCCCTGGAACACCTGACGGTGTTCCTTGCATGTTGGGTCTCTGTATGTGGCCAGGCTGTGTAGAAGTCTCACACATGTGGTATCGCTATACTCAGGAGGATTAGCAGAATGTATTTTGGGGAGTAATTCTTGCTATGTAAATGCTATGTGTTGGAGATATCTTATAAATGGACAACTTTGTGTAAAAAAAATGCGTTTTCATTTTTTTACACATTTTCCAAAAAACTTTTGGAAAAAAATGAACCGTTCAAAAGACTCATTATGCCTCATAGATTATACGTTGGGGTGTTAGATTTCCAAAATGGGGTCATTTTGTGGGTGTTTCCATTGTTCTGGTGCTCCAGGGCCTTCAAAATTGTAATAGGTGGTTGAGAAATGAGATGTGTAATTTATGCTCCTAGAATGCCTGAAGGTGCTACTTCAATGTAGGTCCTCTGTATGTGGACAGGCTGTGTAAATGTCCCACACATGTGGTATCGCCATACTCAGGAGTAGCAGAATGTATTTTGGGGTGTCATTTTTGCTATGTACATGCTATGTATTGGAAATATCTTATAAATGGTCAACTTTGCGTAAAAAAAATGTGTTTTCATTTTTTTTCCACATTTTCCAAAAACTTCTGGAAAAAAATTAACCATTCAAAAGACTCATTATGCCTCATAGATTATACATTGGGGTGTTAGCTTTCCAAAATGGGGTCATTTTGTGGGTGTTTCCATTGTCCTGGTGCTCCAGGGCCTTCAAAAGTGTAATAGGTAGTCAACTAGTTAGATGTGTAATTTATGCTCCTAGAACACCTAATGGTGCTCCCTGCATGTTGGGCCTCTGTATGTGGCCAGGCAGTAAAAAAGTCCCACACATGTGGTATCGTAATACTCAGGAGGAGTAGCAGAATGTATTTTGGGGTGCAAATTTGAGAAAAAATAAAAACAAAAAATAAAAATCGTAATTTTGCAAAGAATCGTGGGAAAAAATTACAACTTCAAATAACTCACCATGCCTCTTACTAAATACCTTGGAATGTCTACTTTCCAAAAAGGGGTTATTTGGGGGGCATTTGTACTTTCCTGGCTTGGTAGGGTCTCAAGAAATGATAGGCCGCCAGTACATCAGATGTGATAATTTTTTTATGATTTGCACTATAGCTTGTAGACTCTAAAACTTTCACACAGACCAAATAATTTCCAAAAATGTTGGGTTATTTTTGTCAAAGATATGTAGCAGTATAAATTGTGGCCAAAATTTATGAAGAAAAATTAATAATTTGCAAAATTTTATCACAGAAACTAAGATTTTTATTTATTTTTTCTAAATTTTCGCTCTTTTTTCATTTATAGCGCAAAAAATCAAAAACCCAGAGGTGATCAAATACCACCAAAAGAAAGCTCTACTTGTATGAAAAAAAGGGCAAAAAATCATTTGGGTACAGTGTTGCATGACTGAGTAATTGTCATTCAAAGTGTGAGAGCACTGAAAGCTGAAAATTGGTCTGGGCAGGAGGGGTGTTTAAGTGCCCAGTAAGCAAGTGGTTAAACTCACTTGGTGCCTTATCTGCATTAAATCAGCCTCAGAACCTGTGTAAGTCATATGTGTTTGGGTTTAAAGGGATGAGTTGGCAACCCTACCTGTGTGGGCAACCAAATACATGTGTGAACTTTCCTTTTTGTTACTTTCAATAAAAGTGGGCTACCATGCCCTTAAACCTTAGTTCCTGTTGGCGGTGAACTCACTTGAAATGCATCTATCACTGAGCTAGACATCCCCCAATGTCACAATATATATATATATACCGTATATATATATATATATATATATATATATATATATATATATATTGTGACAGCAGGAAGGTAAAGTCACCTGGTTGCATCCAGGGGGGTAGATATATTTCTCCCAGATTCAGGCTTTATGCCGACTTATACAACTAGGGAGGGAGTTGATGAAGCCCAGCTGAGGCTAGTGGGCTCATGGATGACTCATACCTCTAGGGAGAGGGCTGGGCGTCGTGCAGGCAGGGAGTTGATGAGACCAGCTGAAGCCTGTCAGTTCGTTTAAGGCCTCTATAAAAACTCCCAGCTTCATTAGATGTTAGCTCATGCCTGGACCCAGACCTGTGTGAACTGTCTAGGGAGAGTGAACCCCTGTGCGGTGAGGCAAAGCCTGTGTGGCTATTTGTTTGGACTTTTACTAAACCAGGGACTTAGGGACTAGGACAGCACCAGGCTGATCCCAGTTGTTAGTTAGGAAACCTGTATGTTTAGTCAGAGGTCAAACTGACCAGGATTTATTTTGTTTATGTTTCTTTTTGGCTTTGCTGTGTTTTTGTCACTGTACATAGAGAAATAAACCGCACCTTTTGATTTTGAAAACCACAACCTCCGTCTGCTGGCCCTGTTTTTGTGTGGGGAGCCCAACCAGGGGGTCACACACACCCGCTACCGAGTTAACCCCCTCACAATATATATATATATATATATATATATATATATATACTGTACACAATCACAATTGCTACCTAATCCAATTTGTGATTTGCTGCTATTAAACAATTTCATTTATATCCTCTGTCAGCAGACTGCAGTATGATTTTTCTAAAACTGTCAAATGTCCTTTTGTTTGTAAGCATGGCATCCTGTGAGTGTTCTGTACAAACCCTCGCACACAACATTCATGAAAGAGGAAGAGGCTGCATGAAGAAAAAAATCAGGTGTGCATTTGTACAAAATTATAAGTGACAAAAGCCTTCAATATAGTTTACTAAAATCTGTACAGTGTACATTATATAACTTACAGTTCCTTGTAAAAGTATTCATACCCCTTGGAATTTTCCACATTTTGCCATGTTACAACCAAAAACGTAAATCAATTTTTTGGGGATTTTATGTGATAGACCAACACAAAGTGACACATAATTGTGAAGTAGAAGGAAAATGATAAATGATGTTCAAAATTTATTACAAATAAATATCTGAAAAGTGTGGCGTGCATTTGTATTCAGCCCCCTTTACTCTGATACCCGTAAAATCTAGTGGAACGAATTGCCTCAGCTAATTAGTAAATAGAGTCCACCTGTGTGTATTTTAGGCTTGGTTCACACTGGAACCGTGTGCGGATCGCACAGGAACGCTGTGCGTCCCCATTCTCCAGTTCAGGGATGAATCAGGGCCGAATCTGTGCCTGAATTTGGCCCTGAAACGGAGCCAAAGACGCACAGCGTTTCTGTACAGCCACCCCCGGAGATATGTAAACTGGCTCCATAGAGAGCCGGTCACATTCTCCTGCTATGCGAATTGGATGCGGAGAAAACCTGCATCCAATTTGCATAGGTGTTAACCCAGCCTTAATCTCAGTATAAATTCAGCTGTTCTATGGATCCCTCAGAGGTTTGTTAGAGAACCTTAGTGAACAAACAGCATAATGAAGGCCAAGGAAAACACCAGACAGGTCAGGGATAAAGTTGTGGAGAAGTTTAAATCAGGGTTAGGTTATAAAAAAATATCCCAAGCTTTGAACATCTCACAGATCACTGTTCAATCCATCATCCGAAAAAGAGTATGGCACAACTGCAAACCTACCAAGACATGGCTGTTCACCTAAACTGTCAGGCCGGGCAAGGAGAGCATTAATCAGAGAAGCAGCCAGAAGACCCATGGTAACTCTGGAGGAGCTGCAGAGATCCACAGCTCAGGTGGGAGAATCTGTCCACAGGACAACTATTAGTCATGCACTCCACAAATCTGACCTTTATGGAAGAGTGGCAAGAAGAAAGCCATTGTTAAAAGAAAGCCATAAGAAGTCCTGTATGCAGTCCTGTATGCAGTTTGCGAGAAGCCATGTGGGGGACACAGCAAACATGTGGAAGAAGGTGCTCTGGTCAGATGAGACAAAAATTTAACTTTTTGGCCTAAAAGCAAAATGCTATGTGTGATGGAAAACTAACACTGTACATCACCCTGGATACACTTTCCCCACTGTGAAACATGGTGGTGCAGCATCATGTTGTGGGGGGATGCTTTTCTTCAGCAGGGACAGGGAAGCTGGTCAGAGTTGATGGGAAGATGGATGAAGCCAAATACAGGACAATCTTAGAAGAAAACCTGTTGAAAAAGACTTGAGACTAGGGCGGAGGTTCACCTTCCAGCAGGACAATGACCCTAAACTAGACATGTGCACCGTCAATAAATTTGTTTAGTTTAGTTTGATTCAATTTCGTATTAGTTCTTTAATTCGTAATTCATGTCCGAAATTTTAATTTGGATTCGTACGAAATACAAATTTTCGTTAGGTTCGTTAACTTTTCGTTACAATTACGAACATTCGTTATGATGAATTTAAAAAGCAAAAAATACCTTTCCCAATATGGCAGTCATCGACTCATTATGCTCATTGTGAGGGGCTCCCATCATCCCTGTGCTGTGCTGACTTCCTCCTGGGGCTGTACCCCTGCTGTGCTCATTATGAGGGGCTCCCACCATCCCTGTGCTGTGCTGACTTCCTGGGTTTTTACGCCTGCTCTGCTCATTATGAGGGGCTCCCACCATCACTGTGCTGTGCTGACTTCCTGGGTTTGTACGCCTGCTGTGCTTATTATGAGGGGCTCCCACCATCCCTGTGCTGTGCTGACTTCCTGGGTTTTTAACTTCATCATAACGAATAATCGTAATTATTATGACAATAATAAAATGATATTAACAAACATTCTTATTTTGTCCAATTCTGAATCTCCCATCGACTACCAGTACCAGTCTCCCACTCCCATATTAAAAAAAAGGTAATTTTCTCAACCCTCACTCAGCAGCAGAAGAAAACCTCTGATTGGTCAACAAAACACCAGTCACGTTTCCGTTGTAACAGAATTTGGATGCGAAATTCGTCAACAAAATTTCGTATTTCATATACAATTCGGAAGCATAGCAATTCAGATTTCGGATGCTTCCGAATGTACGAATTTTTGGAAATTCGTTTTAATTTTCGATTCGTACGAAACGAACCGCACATGTCTACCCTAAACATACAGCCAGAGCTACCATAGAAAGGTTTAGATCAAAGCATATCAAAGCATATTCATGTGTTAGAAAAGTAATTTATACAAAATTGATAAAAATATGAGCAGTGTCACTGAATAAATTCACAATAGGGTAAATTCCAAAATGGTGGTTGCATCAGTATTCGGCTGAGAAGATCACACGTACGTGGTCCCTACATGTTTCGCCCATTGGGGCTTAGTCAGGGGAAGTATGTCTCAGATGTCTATACGGATAACAGCTAATAAGTGTAAAGAAGCAAAAAAGGGAAATTACCACTTACAGAATAATAAACAGTTATGAACATTAATTAGTGTATATGTGGGGTGAGTGGCGCTCCCAGTGGAGAGTGTGTGTTATATAAATCAAGGTAAAAATCTGTGTAAGCCTGGGTATTACCAGAGTGGTTGGAAACCCAGGGCAATAAACCAAAAACAAAAACAAAAAACACACAAATAACAGTGAGTGGGTCAATAATGACCTCTCCCTGACCCCAAATGTGTATTAGAAAATGGATTAGTGCTAGTATGTGAATTCTAAAATGCTAAGTGCATAGGTGCATATTTGCCAGCCACTATGATTTTAAATAAATCTGGATTACGCTATGGTGGCTCCTGCTCTCTTTTTTCCCTGAGGAGTATTGCTGTGTTCTGGAGAGGCTAGCCCAGGGACGCATAGGAATCCCAGGACCAGGAGAGACCCACGGCACTACCCCAAGTCATCAAACCACTCACCTACACGATTTGTACCCCTTACTGTTATTTGTGTGTTTTTGGTTTTTGGTTTTGGTTTATTGCCCTGGGTTTCCAACCACTCTGGTAATACCCAGGCTTACACAGATTTTTACCTTGATTTATATAACACACACTCTCCACTGGGAGCGCCACTCACCCCACACATACACTAATTATTTTTCTAGCTCCTGTGTACAGGGGCCACATCGGGGGGGCAGCAGCCCACTAGTTTTAGTCCTAAGCGTAGGTTCCTCTATACCACTTATCCACTTATGAACATTAACTTCAAAGTTGGGGATCCACCTGTAGACAGGTCCACAAGTGATATGAAACAGGCAACTTACCACCAGGGGCCCTAGGTGTAAAGAAAGGAGAGTGGAGAGGAGACCCCACAAAGGTAAGGGTGGAATTTACCACCCCCACCACAGTAGGCGGAACAAACTCCGAGCAACCAAGTCCCCACAGTGACCGCTCCTAAGACCTAGCCAAAAAAGAAGAAAGGAATACCAAAATTTCAATCAAAGTGAGTTACTAAATGGAAGACCTGTATAGATACGTATATATATAAATAGGTATATCCAGCCTTGTAACATCAAAACGCAGCCATAAAAGGGCTGCTCATTCATTTATTATTTAATAAAGTTACTTAGAAAAACATTTCTATAGGCTTAGAAAGGGATCCTTAAAAATACTCACTTAAAATCAAATCGGTATAACGCATAAAAAGAGAGAGAAAGGGGGGGGGGGCGCCTGTCAGAGCAAATCCACAAGATATCCTATGGAAAAAACTTTTCAAGGATCCAATCCAGCAAACAATGGGTCAAAAAGAGGCCCATTCAAAGAAATGCTCTAAACAAAAAGACAAGGAAGCCATAATAAATATCTAATTTATAAAAGAAAGGAAGGAAGAGTGAAATAGGGAATTCCTAAAGGGATAATTAGGGGTATAAATTGTACAAGAATTATTATATTGTGAAAAAGAGATAGCTAATAGTGTATTATTAACGCTGTCATTAATGTGCTAGATATATACTGAATGTAAAAGGGCTGTGCACCAGCACATCCTAATATTGAAAGAGATAAGAGCAGTTGCTAAAAAAAAGGGGGTGTTGGGACAAGTCAAACACGATATGACCAAATAGAGAATTACAATATAATATGTATTGAAATATGTAATATTATAGCAAAAATAAATCACTATAATTTAGGGCTGTGGAAATTAACTATTAATTCCTCGATTAATCGATTAATTGTTTTGATCGATCAAAATTCTTTGGGCTTGCCGTGTCCATCTGAAGGGCTTCTTTGCTGTGCCTTCATATCTGCATGCCGGCGGGACCTTACTATCTGCCACACGCAAGGGCTGTTATACTTCCCTCTATGACTTCCCTCTATCAACCTGGGATTCTACAGCCATCGACTGGGAGTTGTGATAGTTCCCTTCACATGCCCACAGACTGATGTTAGCCCCTCCTCATCTGGATTAAGCAGTGGTATCGTTGTACAAAATTTTATACCAGTATCATACTTGGCTACATGTTTTTATGACTGCTTTTGCTACCGTTTGGTATTCCTCGCACCATTTTTACAGTTTATGTAGCTACATCGATTTTATCTCCAGTGCAATATTTATTTTGTTACCTACTTGAAGACTATAAAAGTTTTAATGCTATTCCCATTGAGCGCTGCCTTTGTGTGTTTTTTGTATCCATTTTTCCAGTGGTTGGTAGCTGCACTGGGAATCGGCCTGCAAGGAGATCAGCTAAAAGTAGTTGGATCTATGTGCGTTATAATTAATCGAAATTAGTCGATTAATCGATTTAAAAAAAATTTGATTATTTTAATCAGTAACAGCCCTACTATAATTGAAAAATTATATATATATAAATAGAGGGTGTGTAAAATTAAGTTAAAAAAAGACATCTATTTGTTTGAACATAAGGGCCAAATATTGAAAGATAGTTTGTAATAGAATGAAAAGAGATGAGGGCATACAGGCCCCTAGCAGAGTCATACCTTAAACAAGCAAGCAGATAACCTCAGGTCGCCCCCAATACTCTGGCAGATCTAAACGCCAAAGCTGCCAGCTTTTAAGTGATCACCACTCAGCCGGCGTCTGACGTCACCAGCTGAGTGCGGACATGATGGTGTCCGTGCGCATGCGCCCGATCCCCGGAAAGCCGCCCAAATAACAGGGACCAGAAGGCTACGCAATCCAGGAGGCGGAGCTCACTGCTGCTAGATGGCAAATGGGAACAGCCGGAGGCGTTCCTAACAGTAGACGGTGTCCTGGGCTCCAGCGATGGAATACCGGACAGAGTATGGGGAGGCTAATAGAGCCCCCAGGGGCTGGGTGGTCATCCAACAAGGGAGACCAGGGAAACAGGAACGCACAAGGACACAAAGCGGGCAACATTTGGGTGAACCCAAAAGTGCCCTGGGCATCCGTATAGGGGCAAAGTAATGCCCAGCAGTGAACTCCAGCCCAAGTGCCCAGCGAAGAACATCCCCCCACTCTATAAGGCACCCGGTGGCAATACCCCATCAGTCACAAAGAGGGAAGCAGTCAACCAAACAAAAACTGGTTCCATCAATAAGGTGGAAGAGCTACAGGCAGATCTCAAAGACATACAGATCCTATAAAGTAATATTATATCCATAAGTTTAATGCTCACATACAGTGTTGTCAAGAGGACATGCATTAATTAAAGACACACTTGTACCGAACTATAATACATCAATAATTAATTAAATTAATAGTACAACACGGTAATCATACTGTAATGTATCAAACAGAAAGGGAGATATACATCAATGGAAAGAAGGAAAGGGGAAAAAGAACAGGGAGGGAAAGGGCGGAAAGAGGAAGGAGGGAGGGGGGGAAGAAGAGGAGGAAAGGGAATAGGAAAGAGAAGATATTGAGAAGAGATGGCCATAAATAGGGAAAAGAGAGGGGAATGGAACCAGAGGGCCAAAGTACACTGAAATCATAAAAAGGGCTTGAAACTAAGAGTTTCATTGAAGCCGGGAAAGACAGTCACTTTTAGACTATAGATCCAACGAGCCTCAAGTTGCAGTAAGGTTTTATCAACACTTCCTCCTCTAACGTGAAGTGAAACATGCTCCAAAGCCATAAATCGTATCATTTTTGCATAAAAACCATGAAAAAGACCGACATGGCGGCTAATAGCTGTCTCCATTTTGTTTTTGAGGATGGGTTTTATATGGTCGCGAATACGTTTCAAAAAGGGACGCTTGGTCTTACCAATATAAAACCCACCGCATTGGCAGATGGCTAAATACACAATACCTGGAGTATGGCAAGTGACTCTACGTTTGGCATGGTAAGTCTGTCCATCTGGAAGAACACAAGTTGAACTGTTAATCATAAAAGGACAGACATCACAATAACCACAGGAAAAAGTTCCTGGGTTTGGGCATTTGTCACGGCTAAAGGGTTCAAAATTACTATGGACAAAGCTATCCTTAAGAGAGGGTGCCCGTCTATAGGTAATTTGAGGTTTCTCTCCAACATATTTGTTAATAATTGGATCAGCTGACAGTAGGGGCTAGAATTTGTCCACTATCCTCCTAATTTTCTGATGTTCCGTGGAGTACTGTGTGATTATTCTTACTTTATCTGTTTTGAGGTGTAAAGCTGGTAGAGACATCCCCAAAAAGACTTGCAGCTGTAATCGCAGTGAAAGGTGGTTCTACAAAGCATTGACTCAGGGGGCTGAATACAAATGCACGGCACACTTTTCACATATTTATTTGTAACAAAAATAGAAAACCATTTATAATTTTCCATCCACTTCACAATTCTGTGCCATTTTGTGTTGGTCTATCTCATAAAATCCCAATAAAATACATTTACGTTTTTGGTTGTAACATGACAAAATGTGGGCAATTTCAAGGGGTGTGAATACTTTTTCAAGACACTGTATATGAAAGAAAAATGTCTGTTTGTTTTTTTTGTTTTGTTTTTATAGAAAATGCAGTTTCACTTTAACACATTTGAAATGCCCTGAACTGTGTGGTCCCATAGCAACAATTTAGAGGAGCCCAGAACACTTTAGTTGAGAGTGGTGGTGTTATTCTGTTACTGCTGTGACTAGTAAAGAAAGTTGGACTTGTACGATAATATTTTAATACATAAGGGTCACAGAACACAGTTTCCCAAAGATTTGTATAGATGATATTTGAAAAGACTCAGGTTACATGTGTAGAACTGCTTTGAAAGAGACTGTACACACTCTAGTGTTACCTGTCAATGATAGGCGCTACCTCTGGCAGCTAAAAGGTTTCCAATCACGTATATCTGCTACATTTCTGACCCAAAGCTCTAGACTCTGAAAGTGAAGTGTTAAGTTAGACATGAGGTCCTAATACAGACAGATACTATGAAGCAGCACAAATTTCACAACTGTTTTTATTACACACCACCTCAGATATCCCCCTTATGCCCCGTACACATGGTCGGACTTTTGACCTGCCAAAATCACATCGGAATTCCGACGGAGTTCCATCGGAGTAAAAGAGAACATGTTCTCTAGCTAAACTCCAACGGAATTCCTCGGAATTTCCGATGGAAAAAGTCCGATGGGGCATACACACGGTCAAAATATCCAATGAAAAAATTCCGATAGTGTGAACAAGGCATAAGGGTGTACCTAGAATTGCGAAATATTGATCCTTTTCTCATCACAGCTTTACTTTCGCTCCCAAATAATGTCAGTCCATCTTTTTTTAAACCCCTTGATGATGCATAGTTTGAAACTTTGGGATGCCAAAATTCAGGTAAGTTAATGTCTCCCTTTTTACCTTTATTGCCAATCCTCAACAATCGAATATTTTCCCCAGTTATGGACCAGTGGAGGTCCTTTGTCTGATGGACAACCCACAGTCTCGTGTCCTTTCCCACCTGGACTTCTCTGCAGTAACACTATAATACACCCGAATATCTTCGCTATCTACAACTCCAACACTGGATTTTGTCCCTGCAATAGCTTTCTAAATGTATCTCTAGTAAAAACTGTGTCCCTTTGGGGGAATTTCCTCCTAACTTCCTACTGTCCTGGAGACAATCTCTCCAAAATTCTGATGGACTCCCCATTTTTTTGATTTTACTGAAACACATGTTCCAATTGGAATATTCCCCTTACCATAACCTATAGGCAGGGTGGATTTTCCTAGCAATGACATCAACGATAATTTTAAATTAAAGCAAATGAAAAATAATTAAAAACTATGATCCTTCTCCCCCTCCCCCCAAAAAAATGTAATATGACGCATGCCGCCCTAACAAGGGTCTGCCACATAATTCCCCAAAACAACGAGGAAATAACTGGGTATTCAAGAAGTGCTAAAGATAAAAATTTGTATAATGTAAATTGCACAACAATATCAATATTCTAAAACATAAAATATGAAAATCGAAGAAAATATATTTCTTAGCTCCCAGTCTGACTTTCCAGCTATTTTGTGTTCCTGATGGACCAACAGCTGTCTTAACCACCATTTCCACTTGCTTCCATGTACTTAACACGGATAAAACCGAACCTGTTATTTTTTCCACCATCTCAATCTGCTTCCCTGACTGAAATAATAATAACTGTCAATAACACCCCAATAAATTCAGCTCCCAAAGCTCATTCACAGAGGTAGTATTTAATTCTACTACCTCTTTAAATTTCATTCACTTACCAATTACTTCCTGTCACCTCCAGCTTAACAATATGACCGTATCTGTCCCTTATTCATTCTTGAAAAAAAAATAAAGAAAAGGTCTGGTGTACACCAGTGACACACCTCCATCCCTAAATTATACATGAAAAGAGAAAAGGTTCGCCCTTGGGACTTTGAGTGAGGTGAGCTCTGTTGAGCTAATGAAAATCGCAGGAATAATTGCAATGTATATTTATTCAAGTAAAAAACAGTACATACATTAATGTCATGAACATGGGCCAATTCATACAAAATACAAGACAAGAAAAAGTGGGTAAAATGATATTTCAAGTATCTGAAAATAATCATGTAAACACACAGGCATCAAGTGTACCCGACGCGTTTCGCGAGGCTTGGCACGCTCTTTGGGGGTAGATGCACTTAGTGTACCTAAAATGAAATGATATAGTATATAACATGATGTGAAGGCACGGGGGGGGGGGGCTTGAATAAGGAAAACCCCATACTCACCACTGGGCATTGCCAAAAGACAGCGGAGGTGAGGCTCCCAAATGGCGGCAGTGATTGTCTCACCAGGGATACTATATCATTTAATTTTAGGTACACTAATTGCATCTACCCCTGAAGAGCGAGCCAAGCCTCGCGAAACGCGTCGGGTACACTTGATGCCTGTGTGTTTACATGAATATTGTCAGATACTTGCAATATCATTTTACCTACTTTTTACTTGTCTTGTATTTTGTATGAATTGGCCCATGTTCATGACATTAATGTATGTACTGTTTTTTACTTTAATAAATATACATTGCAATTATTCCTGCGATTTTCATTGGCTCAACAGTGTTTACCTCACTCAAAGTCCCAAAGGTGAACCTTTTCTCTTTCCTTACTCATTCTTGATATAATTTAAATGCTGTTGTGTGTTTTCATTATATCCTGCCTTGACCATTCTATCACCATTTTGTGTGGCCTAACGTTGAACGGGTTACCACTGATCCAGACTATTCCAAGCTCTGCCGCTAGACCGACCTTTCCTTCTCCCAATGTAGTACTCAATTCTGTCATTCCTATCCCAAGCTACCAAATATAATGTACATGTACATGTAAGCTACCAAATATAATGTACATTAAAGTCTAATGCCGCGTACACACGATCGGAATTTCCGACAACAAATGTTCGATGTGAGCTTTTGGGCGGATATTCCGACCGTGTGTAGGCTCCATCGGACATTTGTTGTCGGAATTTCCGACAACAAATGTTTGAGAGCTGGTTCTCAATTTTTCAGACAACAAAAGTCCTTGTCGGAAATTCCAATCGCGTTTATCAAATTCCGACGCACAAAAATCCTATGCATGCTCGGAATCATTGAACTTCATTTTTCTCGGCTCGTTGTACTGTTGTACGTCTCCGCGTTCTCGACGTTCGGAATTTCCGAGCAACATTTGTGCGACCGTGTGTATGCAAGACAAGTTTGAGCCAACATCCGTCGGTAAAAAAAACACGGTTTTGTTGTCGGAAATTCCGATCGTGTGTACGTGGCATTAGTTAATTAAAAAATCAGCATAAGTGGCTGTATTTAAAATCAATATGAAGTGCCGCTTGTGCTGCTGGCTTTTGTTGAAATCCTGTGCCTTCTGATCCCCCCTCTACCCCTGCAGCTATAATCATCCCGTACAGAGGAGGTTAAAATGGTATTAAACTCAAAAGCAAACATTTATTATTTTGAAGCTTACCGATTCTTAGATGCGGTGGCTGCATACATTTTACTTTTTTAAGCTTTCTTTTTATTATTTTTATAAGTAAGTCTGTTGTTTTTCAAAAGAACAAGCTCTCAAGCAGACAAACCATTAAACACTGGGCTTATAATGATCAGTTTTTATTTATTAATGTGAAACCAGAATCCCAAAAGGAAAAAAAACAAAACTGCTGTTTGCTTATAAAGTGTAAGCTGGAGATTTGCTTCATTTTGTTAGTGTATTTAAATTTGCTAGTACATATAACACTCCCCCCCCCAGACTGACAATGTTGCTGTCTAAAGGTGCCCCTGACCCCAGAGTACTCTCTAATACAGGAGGTGTGTTAATGGCCAGATCATCAGGTGAAAACTGGGGTAAAAAAAAGTCTACAAAAAGAAAACCCAAACACTTTAGAAGCGCACAGCAAAAAAAATTTTTTTCTTAGCATAGACTAGAGCAGTGATTCTCAACCAGGGTTCCGTGGAACCCTAGGGTTCCTCCAGAGGTTGCTAGGGGTTCCTTCAGCATTGGGCAATTTCTGCCTCTCAGATAATTTCCTACTGACACCATAGATCTTTTTAGCGATCTGTAAGGAGGTGATTCTTGCCAATGACCACAAGTGTAAGGACCATTCTTCCAACTGACCATCACACTAAGGTTTCATGAATTGTAAATTTCTAATTTTTTGCAGGAGTTCCCCGAGACCGGAGAACTATTTCAAGGGTTCCTCTGTGTTGAAAAGGTTGAGAAAGGCTGGACTAGAGGATTGTAGCAGACCTGGGACATCTTTGGGTGCTCCAAAGAGAATGGTAATGTGGCATGCATAGTGCCCCCTCATCCTCCGATCAGGCCCTGTTCTAAACCCCATTCCTGTCTGAATATTGAGTCCGGGTTTCAGGCGGACTGAAATCCAGACTGCCCGGGTGAATCCCGGACAGGTGGCAACCCTAGAGGCAGCCACCACATCTAATGATTGCAAATCTGCAATATCTTACATGTTTGGTTTTATGTTTATTCATGCTTATGCTTTAATGTGAGCCAACGGATCTGTCATATGCACTCATCAAGATTGCCAACTATGCCCACTCTTTCCACCCTCCTCCCCCATTCAAAGAAGCTGTACTATAGCTTCCATAAATGAAGAACGATCTACGACGGGAGGAGGCTGGCCTATCATTCATCCGCTCATCCTCCATTCATAGAGCACTTTTCATTGATGGAAGCTATAGTACAGCTTCTTTAACCACTTGTCAACCGCCCACCGTCAAATGACGGCGGGCGGAAGATTCTGTTGTTCTGGGCGGACGTCATATGAAGTCGCGCCTTCCAAAGCCACTAGGGGGCGCGCGCCCGCCGCGTCACTGGGCACCCGATGCGCGTGCCCGGCGGCCGCGATGTCCGCCAGGCACCCGCGATTGCCCAGTAACCGAGCAGGACCGTGGATCTGTGTGTGTAAACACAGAGATCCACGTCCTGTCAGGGAGAGGAGACCAATGGTGTGTCCCTTGTACATAGGGACAACCATCGGTCACCTCCCACAGTCAGTCCCCTCCCCCCCACAGTAAGAATCACTTTCAGGGAACACATTTAACCCCTTCCTCGCCCCCTAGTGTTAACCCCATTCCTTGCCAGTCATGTTTTTACAGTAATCAATGCATTTTTATAGCACAGATCGCTGTATAAATGTGAATGGTCCCAAAAATGTGTCAAAATTGTCCGATGTGTCCGCCGTAATATCGCAGTCATGATAAAAATCCCTGATCGCTGCCATTACTAGTAAAAAAAAAAAAAAAAGTATATAAATCTATCCCCTATTTTGTAGCTGCTATAACTTTTGCGCAAACCAATCAATATATGCTTATTGCGTTTTTTTTTTTAAATGGATATTTATTATAGCAAAAAGTAAAAAATATTGTGGTTTTTTTTTCAAACTTGACGCTCTTCTTTTGTTTATAGCGCAAAAAATAAAAACCGCAGAGGTGATCAAATACCACCAAAAGAAAGCTCTATTTGTGGGAAAAAAGGACGCAAATTTTGTTTGGGTACAGCGCCGCACGACCGCGCAATTGTCATTCAAAGTGTGACAGCGCTGAAAGCTGAAAAATGGCTTGGGCAGGAAGGGGGTGAAAGTGCCCAGGACGCAAGTGGTTGAAAGAAAAAGGGGGGCAGAAAGGGCAGGCATAATCAGCACTCTTGATGAATTCATATGACAAGTCCCTTGGCTTTATTAACCCCCAAGGCACCAGAAGAATACCACAGGGGGCAAGAGGACTGAAGATTTCAACTAAATCCACAGCCATCAGCTCAAGGAACACTTTGCCATGATTGTGTTTACCGTCTGTCGTGTTGATTTTTTATTTATTTTTACATCTTGACTAAACTTAGCCTTTAGGGAATCACAGCTTATTTGTCACCCCATAGGCTAAATGAGCATTTAACCCATGCAGTGCTGGAGGGGGGGGGGGTAACTGTTTTTCTAATCCCAAATTCAGCTTTAAAAAAAATGTACTCTGTTGCTATAATTTAAAGATGACATCATTTTTAACATTTTCTATCCTCTTACCTTCCTTCTGAGCTGAAGTTTGCTGTATTTCCTTATTTCTATTGTAGGTGACGCACTATATCAGTATATATAATTCTATGTATTTATCCTTTTGCAACAAGAGAGAAAAATGACTATTTACTGAAATGCTCAGACATTGTGTCACTAGAGAGTCATGACTCATGTGGCAGTGAGTCCTACGAGGCTCTTTGAAGTGATAGGGTCCCCTGGTGTTGAGTCAGTGTCAGGTAATAAAAGCTTCAGAGATTGTAACCTGATGGTGAGTCAACCTCGGCATGCCCGCTGCACTAATGTACACAAAGTAAATCTGTTTTGCAATGGCTGCAGGCACTTTGTTTTAGTATTGGTCTTGTTTGTCTCTTCTCATACTTTTCATTTCTCATGGCGTAACACTGGGTCTTCTCAAAGTGGGACCTTTGTTAAAAACATGTGGGACTGGGATACACAGAGCTCACTAGTAATCCAGTTTCAATAGATAATGTATTGGCCTTTCGTCTTGTAAAGTACTAAATAACTTAGGCTGGCTGTACATTATACAATTTTCTTGTACAAATTTTCTTTAGATTTACCAAAACCATATAATATGTATGAGGTCAGACCTAAACACTTTTCAATTGGTATGCAATCAGGCAGGTCCTTGCACTACATAGTTGAAGGTAAATCTACAGTAAAGGAAATTGAATAAGAAAATTGTATAATGTATGGCCAGCCTAAGTTAAGCATACCCTGCAGCTTTGCACTATCTCTCTCCCCCTAAGATTAGATAGTCTCATATACAGTATCTCACAAAAGTGAGTACACCCCTCACATTTTTGTAAATATTTTATTATATCTTTTCATGTGACAACACTGAAGAAATTACACTTTGCTACAATGTAAAGTAGTGAGTGTACAGCTTGTATAACAGTGTAAATTTGCTGTCCCCTCAAAATAACTCAACACACAGCCATTAAAGTGGTTTGTAAACCCACTTTTTCAAGTAGAAAACGGCGCATTCATGGGGTTAATCCCATTCACAAAATCGGCTACTTCCCAGAAATCGCTGGGCGCAGCCGAATGTGACGGCTCCCGCGCGCATGCGCGGAGTCACGTCTTCGCCGCTCCAGCCAATCACAGCGCCGGAGCGGCGCTGTGATTGGCTGGTGCGGCGATACCTGGAAGTAACATTCCGGCTATCGCCGCAGTGATGTCTGCGTCTGGACAGAGGGACGCGGACTGCTTCGGGGGCCCCGATCAATGGCGTCCCTAGGGGGGGACCAGAGGGGGCCCTGGCCCCCCCAACATTATGCTGTGCCCCACCATGTGCCCCCCCAAAAAAAAATTATTATTTTTTTGCATTTTTATTTTCGCTCGGGCTGCTGCTGGGGTAACATAGTCTCTCCTGAGAGGGAGAGCGTCGCCAGTCAGCTCCTGCAGGGGATTCCTCCCCCTCCCTCTGCTCTCTGACACTGCATAATGCGAGCGCTCACACAACCACAGCCGCCCGATCTGCTCCTTTCCCTGCATCCTCATTGGCACGGAGAAGAGCGAGTTGCAGGAAGGACTCCACGAGCACTGTGGGAGGGGGGAGGGGGGCCCAAGCCTTCATCCCAGTTACTGAAAAAACAGACTGATTTCTCCCGTCCTTAGAACAGGAGAACCAGCCTGTAAATTCCGAGAATGGTGACTGCAAGCTGAGCCGAGTGTCAGTCTATGACACTCTTTCACAGCCCAGCGAGTCCAGCCACCCCCCCCCCTCACTCTCCTCACACGAGCAGGGAGGAATACAGCTCCTCCTCCTACTTCCAGTCCCGCCCACACTATCCCGGTGTGCTGTATCTGAAGAGAGGGGATGTGTGGGCGGGAAATATGAAAATCAGCAGCATTCCTGGCTGTGTGTGAATGATGCCTGAGATTTTAGCCTGGACCGTGGGTAAGTGTGTGCACTGCAGACTGCAGTACACTGTAATCACTGAACTGCATTATCTCCATCCCTTCTCTCCCCCATCTGTCTCCCTCCCCCTCTCCTGTTCTTTCAAGACCTTCACAATTTACTTTCAGTTAGGCAGGTAATAGACGGTGCACATTTCTTTCCTGCATCCACAGATTGCAGGAAAGAAACTTGCATGATTCCCCCATCAACACAGACAATGGTGACAGGGGAATATCCCTCATGCCCAGCAATTGTATTCTCCTGACAAACAGTGATTATCACTAGTGGCCATAGCAATCACTAGTGATAATCATAAGAGAATCTGCTCATTAATGGCTCAAATCTCAGCCAGTTCCTGCTGAACCAGCTGAGATTTAAACTGTCTATGGCTGGTCTTAGCTCTTAGGCAGCCCATACATTGATCACTTTTTTTCATTCAACTATTAGGTTGAATGAAAAAAAAAGGAAATGATCCAATTCCCCGATCTACACATTATAGGTGGATGGGGGAATCCTCCCAGTGTGGACCAGTGCTAGAACAACCAGAGTTGCTGTCCTGTCCCGGCTATTCACAGCGCTGGTCTCTGTCTCCATGGCAGCGTCGGCAGCACATTGGAACCCAGTGCTGGTTACTTTATGGGGCTGATGTACAGGAGGGCCAGCACAATTTGTTGTTAGAGATGGGCTGAGCATGTTCAAAATTCCACATGCCAGAGCCTGCCAGGAAGCCCACACTGCACAGCGCTAATCACAGGCAATGAGACATTTCCTGGTCCGCAGCTCCACAGATCAGGAAATGTCTCACTGGCTGTGATTAGCACTGTGGAGTGTCGGCTTCCTGGCAGGATCGGGCATGTGGGATTTCAAACACACCCGGGCCCATCTCTATTGGTTGTAGACAGTTGAGCTCCCTGCAGGTTGCTTAGCAGCAGTGGAGCCTTCTCTGATATGCTGATCGGGATGCAATCCAGGTGATGCTCCTAGTCAAATCCTAGTGTTAAATATCAGTGATTTTATTGATCAAAGCCCACACTTTACAGGTATAGAGCCCACATGGCTGCTGAACATACGGTTGATTATATATATGTGGTTGTACTCTTGATGCTAATAAATACTGTGTTAATTAGATCTGACTGGGAGCATCACCAGGATCACATCCCGATCAGCATGTCAACAGAGGAGGTAATACAGCATTACTGCTGCTAGGTGACCAGCTGGGGGCTCGGCTCTCTATAACCAATAGTGCCAGCCTTCCCCTACATGCACGCATAATGTCACCAGCACAAAGTCCTAATAGACTGCCGCCGGTGCCAAGGAGACTGATGCCAGACCAGCGCTGTCAATAACAGGGACAGGACAGCTGGGGAACCCCACAGTGGCAGAACACCAGGGCCCGGTGGCAAGACAACCTTTGCAACCCTGATAGTTCTCCCACTGCTTTGGACCCTTATATTTTCTTGGTGTGCTGGTGACATATATCTCTTGTTTTCTGCCACCCTGGTGGGGCCCCAGTATAGTAGGAAGGGAGCTCACTGCAGAACATGTGAAAGGGCCCATTGTGGGATCGTAGTAAAGGGCCCCAGGATATATATATATATATATATATATATATATATATATATAAAATTGCATTTTATAGTTGGCCCCCCTACTTTTGTCCCTGTCCCCCCATGTGCCCCCCCTAAATATGAAAGCTGGAGACGCCACTGGCCCCGATCTAAGGTAAGTGGTACATAATGAGCTAGTATGCTAGTCATACTAGCTCATTATGCCTTTCTCTTGCAGGTGGGCAAAAAAAAAAAAAAAAAAGTTAGTGGGTTTACAACCACTTTAATGTCTAAACCGCTGGCAACAAAAGTGAGTACACCCCAAAGTGAAAATGGGCAAATTTGTCCCAATTAGCCATTTTCCCTCCCCGGTGACATGTGACTTGTTAGTGTTACAAGGTCTCAGGCAGTGGCGGCTGGTGCTCAATTTTTTGGGGGGGCGCAAACAAACTGAAAAAAAAACATCAATTGCAGCCACTGTGCCCATCAAACGCAGCTACTGTGCCCATCAAACGCAGCTACTGTGCCCATCAAACTGAGCCACTGTGCCCATCAAACGCAGCCACTGTGCCATCAAACGCAGCCACTGTACATATAAATTGCCGCCACTGTGCCATCAAATGCAGCTACTGTACCCATCACTTGCTGCCAGTGTGCCCATCAATTGCTGCCACTGTGCCCATCAATTGCCGTTACTGTGCCCCATCAATTGCTGCCAATGTGTCCCATCAATTGCTGCCAATGTGTCCCATCAATTGCTGCCAGAGTGCCCCATCAATTGCTGCCAGAGTGCCCCATCAATTGCTGCTACTGTGCCCCATCAATTGCTGCTACTGTGCCCCATCGATTGCCGCTACTGAGCTCCATCAATTGCTGCTACTGTGTCCCATCAATTGCCGCTACTGTGCCCCATCAAATGCTGCCAGTGTGCATCGCACCGGAGTCGGGACTTACCTGTCCTGCAGCGGATCACGGTGGCGTCCTCCAAGTCCAAGCTCCTCGATGTCTCCGGTCCTCCCTATCAGGCGTCCAATCACAGCGCCTGTTGTTTCAGCCAAATCAGGTGACTGGTAACCAGACCTGAGCACCTGATTGGCTGAGAGGTGGGTCAGTGTTAGGAAAGCGATTTATTCACTTCTCTAACACAACACTGAGTAAATAGTGAACGCACAGCATTGCGCCCGCTGTTTACCATTTTGGAAGCCTATTAGAGCCTATGGCTCTAATCAGGATGCCTATTAAGCCCACGGCTCTAATCAGGCGCTTCCAAAAACACCCCGCTGCTGTAATTCAGGTGCCCGGCACCCGACAAGGGGCCGGACACCTGAATAGGGGGCGGCAGCGGCGACCATAGATAGATTCATGCAATGCATGAATCTATCTATGATGAGAGAGAGGTGACAGGAGAGAGGGGGAGGCGATCCTTCGCCCTTTATGGACGCACCGCCACTGGTCTCAGGTGTGAATGGGGAGTAGGTGTGTTAAATTTGGTGTTATCGCTCTCACTCTCTCATACTGGTCACTGGAAGTTCAACATGGCACCTCATGGCAAAGAACTCTCTGAGGATCTGAAGAATTGTTGCTCAACATAAAATTGGCCTAGGCTATAAGAAGTTTGCCAAGACCCTGAAACTGAGCTGCAGCACGGTGGCCAAGACCATACAACAGATTAACAGGACAGGTTCCACTCAGAACAGGCCTCGCCAAGGTTCACCAAAGCAGTTGAGTGCACATGCTCAACGTCATATCCACAGGTTGTCTTTGGGAAATAGACGTATGAGCGCTGCCAGCATTGCTGCAGAGGTTGAAGGGGTGGGGGGTCAGCCTGTCAGTGCTCAGACCATATGCCGCACACTGCATCAAATTGGCCTGCATGGCTGTCGTCCCAGAAGAAAGCCTCTTTTAAAGATGATGCACAAGAAAGCCCCAACATTTTTTGCTGAGGACATGCAGACTAATGACATGAATTACTGGAACCATGTCCTGTGGTCTGATGAGACCAAGATAAACTTATTTGGTTCAGATGGTGTCAAGCGTGTGGGGCCGCAACCAGGTGAAGAGTACAAAGACAAGTGTGTCTTGCCTACAGTCAAGCATGGAGGTGGGAGTGTCATGGTCTGGGGCTGGATGAGTGCTGCCGGAATTGGGGAGCTACAGTTCATTGAGGGAACTATGAATGCCAACATGTACTGTGACTAGGGATGAGCTTTATGTTCGAAAAGCCACGGAACACCCTTTAAAAGTCTATGGGAGAAATCTAAAGTGCTAATTTTAAAGGTTATTATGCAAGTTATTGTCATAAAATGTGTTTGGGGACCTGGGTCCTGCCCCAGGGGACATGTATCAATGCAAAAAAAGTTTTAAAAACGGCCGTTTTTTCGGGAGCAGTGATTTTAATAATGCTTAAAGTGAAACAATAAAAGTGAAATATTCCTTTAGATTTCGTCCCTGGGGGGTGTCTGAAGTATGCCTGTAAAGTCGCGCATGTTTCCCGTGTTTATAACTGTCCCTGCACAAAATGTAATTTCTGAAGAAAAAAAAGTAATTTAAAACCACTCGCGGCTATAATGAATTGTCGAGTCCCCGGCAATACAGAGAAAAGTCATTGAAAAAAACGGCAGGGGTCTGAAAATGTCCCGCAGTGATCTGATGTCCAGCGATGCTGCAGTCTCAGGTTCCACTCCACACGAAACCCCCATGACGTAAGAGGGGGCGGGGTCATCCGTCATAGGGGAAGCCAAGGCTTTCCCCCGGGAAGCGGGGAATACCCAATGATGTGAGGTCACGGGGCGGGGTCACCCACCTACGTCATAGGGTATTGACGCCGGGGCTTACCCTATGATGTGACGGGTGACTTACGTCATGGGGGTTTCGTGTGGAGTGGAGACTGGAGGAGACTGCAGCATCGCTGGACATCGGATCACCGCGGGACATAGAGAACAACGCTGGACAGACTGGATTACATCGCTGGAATGGTTTTTTGATTTGTAATTTTTTTATTTTTAATAAAGGACTTATCCCAACTGTCTGTGTGTTTTTTTTACAATATTTTACACTTTCTTTGTGACATGGTAGGGGTAGAATGTACCCGTTACCAATTCACATGGGGGGGCCGGAATCTGGGGGTCCCCTTTGTTAAAGCCCCCCATCCGCAGACCACTGGGCAAGGGTTGTGGGGATGAGGCCCTTGTCCCCATCAACATGGGGACATCCCCCCCCAACCTGCCAGGTTGCGTGCTCGGATAAGGGTCTGGTATGGATTTTTGGGGGGACCACACGCCATTTTTTTTTCAAATTTTTTCAATTACTTTTCTCTGTATTGCCGGGGACCCGACAATTCATTATAGCCGCGAGTGGTTTTAAATGACTTTTTTTCCTTCAGAAATTACATTTTGTGCAGGGACAATTCTAAACACGGGAAACATGCAGTACTTTACAGGTATACTTTAGACACCCCCCAGGTACGAAATTTAAAGGAATATTTCACTTTTATTAAAATCACTGCTCCCGAAAAAAAAAAACAGTTTTTAAAACTTTTTTTTGCATTGATACGTGTCCCCTGGGGCAGGACGCCGGACCTTCAAAGCGCATGCGCCGCTGATGTCAGGGGCTGCATGCAGAGGGAATACCTCCTAAACGATGTACGTTTAGGAGATATTTCTTTTACCTACAAGTAAGCCTTATTATAGGCTTATCTGTAGGTAAAAATCACAAAGCGGGGTATGCAACTGCTTTAAGCCAGCAACAGTGTCCTTGATTGTCAGCACACCACTCCCAGTGTCACCAGCCTTGTGTAAGTCAGTAGCAGTGTTTCTAATTGCTGCCACACATTGCAGTCCCCAGTGTCACCAGACCAGTGTAAGCCAGCAACAGTATACTTGGTCGTGACTACACAAGTCCCACTGTCACTAAACCACTGCAGCCAGCGAAAGTGTCCCTGATCACTGCCACCCCAGTGCAGTATTGCGTCTGTCTGCCAATTGTACTAGCCCTGGCTCATTTATTGACCACGTTTCTGCCTGCTGCCTGGACCGCTCCTTTTCATCTTTGCTGACTATGTTTCTGCCTGCAGCCCGAACTGATATTATGTCTTGTACATAATCAGTCCAGATACTAAAAAAGTCTCACACATGTGGTAACGCCATACTTGGGGGGAGTAGCAGAATTTGTTTTGGGTTGTAATTTTAAGTATGCCTATGCTGTGTATGATAAGTATCTTACTACATTGACAACTTTGTGTAAAAAAAAAAAAAATGTCTTTCCTAATTCTCCAAAAACTTGTGACAAAAAAAATGAAGTCTTCCAAAGACTCACATTAACAGGGCAGAAACAGAACTAGGACAGGAAACAAGGGGAGCTGAGTAGGATACAGGGTACTGGATAGAGGGAACAGGATACTGGGTGCAGGGTACTGGGTACTGGAAGCAGGTCACAGGATACAAGCCGTAGAATCAGGCAGGGCATGGCTCACAAGTAGAACACTGAGCACTGATCTTCATCAAGGAAGGGATTAAATACCTCCCCAGCAGGCAGTATCAGGTGCAGCCTAATTACTAGGATAAGTCGGCTGCTGGGAGACACCCATTGGGGGCCTCCGGAACGGCGTACTTCGGCTCCGGGAACAACAGTGCCACCAGCAGGTGACCCAGATCCTGACACGAGTCCTAAAAAGTAATCAGGAAATTAGATGTGTAATTTATACCCTTGGAAGGCCTGAAGGTGCTCCTTGGTTTTTTGGCCCCTCCATGCATCTAGGCTGTGAAAAAGTCTTACACATGTTGTATCCTCATACTCGGGAGGTGTAGTAGAATGTTTTTGGGGGTGTAATTGTAAGAATGCCTATGCTGTGTGTGAGAAATAACTTGTTAAAACGACAACTTTGTGAAAAAAAATTTACAACTTTAAAAAACTCATCATGCCTTACTAAATACTTTGTACTGTCTACTTTCCAAAAAAAGGTGGTAATGTGGGGGTATTTGTGCTGTCCTGGCATTTTAGGGGCCTCAGAAAATTACTTTTATTAAGTGCGATAGTGCTGAACTCTGAAAAATTGCCTGAGCAGGAAGGCAGAATAAGGAGAATAAAGATATATAATTTAGTATCACTTTAAATGGTGATATGAATGCAATATTGAGGAACCATGCTCATTGGTGACAAAACACTTGTACAGTACTGTGTAATTCTAAGTTCCTTGAATCTGCACCTCCTTTGCTTTCCTCTATCTTCCAGTCCCTATTCTACACTCGCATTAATATCTGCCTGTACCACAACATTTCATGTCACATTCTCTACAGCCCAACCCTCTGTCCTTTTTTAATTTGATAGTTTGTGTTAATATTTGTAACTCATAGTGTCCAAACTAGATTAGAGTTCTGTCAACATACAAACAATTTTCAGCTTGATTTTCCAAGCTGCACATATGTTTGGTGTTATTTGTGACTTCGTTCCAAGAAAGGGAGCTACCTCGCCAATGTTTTTTCTTACCGCTAGACAGATGTATTTTATTAAAATATTTTCATTGGTCCGCTTTGTAGGTCTGTCCAGGGTAAAATGAAATCTGGCATATGACTATTTTTGTGTTTACTATATTAGCTATATTCTAAGAAAAGTTCCATCCCAATTTTGGAGGCAACATAATCCTGGCACTGCCCTCCTGCTAGCTGGTCACAGGACAAACATGCACTATGATAAAAGACATATCCTTTGACATTGTCATTCATTGTGCTGCAGGGATTCCTGAAAGCAATGGTGGTGATTTGTATCACACAGTACTCCATTGTGAATATGTCACAGGGCAGCTAGTGACTGGAGCAAGGACACAAATGAAGGTGAGAACCTTTGCTTTGTTGTGCCTCTAACGGTGCTACTGAATGAATGTTCTTACTTGATTCATGGTAAGAACTACAATGCATATTTGTACAATGTTGAAGATGTTCAGACTATAAAAATCAATTATTGGACTGGCTTCACCTTCTCAGATAAGGGTAAGGCCCTGTCTCTTAGTTAAATCTTTAGACCGCTGTTATTGCAAGCCTCAAGGGGGGTGCCTGTCCTTTCCTTTGTTCCTTTCTTTTGCCCACTTCTCTAGTATCTATCCCCTTGTGCTCCTGTCTCCCCCCATTTTCCCTTTCGTACTCTGCAACCCTGATTGCTCCCTATTTATATCTGACCCTCAATTTTATCTTGTTCCCTCCTATCTCTTTCCCGTTCTATCCCTATTTCCTCTTCCCTCCCTGTCCTCATCTACTCCATTCCTACATATCTCTACCATAAAGTGAAATGTGTACTTCAGAGTTCTTTTAAGTTCTCTTAAAGGATAAGTTCACCTTTTCAAAAAAATTATAAATGCACATCTTTTTGCAGGTATAAAAATTTGCATTTATAATTTATAATGGAAGCCTGTAAAGCACTGCACTCACGATCAGCAGATTGCGGGTGCAATGCAGGGCTCTTGCAGACTGTTGGTTTAAGCTGTCTGCCCGTACCTCATACGATCAGGCAGGTACACACTGACAGGAAGACTCAATTAACTACCTAGAGCGCTCAACAGCGTCCTGGTACTTCATTGAGAACTACAAGCCAACAGCCACAAAGTCTGTCGGTACTTGTAGTTTCACATTCACAGAGTTCTGTGAATGAGTGATGCGGCCGGGTTGGCGGCGCCCAGCACTGTCGCGTCTTTTTTAAATTGGGACAGCAGGCATGGGGAGAAGATCCCAGGCCTGCTGTCACAGCTGGGACTCAGGGGGGCATGGGGGCAGCTGCAGCAGTAACATGTTACATGTTAGACCCTGAATTTGGGTGTAACATGTAACAAGTTATGAAAGGTGAACTTATCCTTTAAGCTGGCCATAAATAGATCAGAATGTGTCCAGTTCAGCAGGGGTTGGCTGAATATTGACCCATGCATGGCCGTCCCTGTTTCATAGAAGTCTATTGTTAGATCGACTTCTGTCAAAAGGCAATGTTGGAAAACTGTCGATCAGCAGCCAAATGGGCTGCAGCTGCTAATTAGTGTATTCTGACAGCAGAGTAGTCCTGTTGTCACAATACAGTGTCCCATTGGAGAGGATTCCTCTATCCACTTTGCTTGTGTGGATGGAGGTATCCGTTTGAGTCAGCTATGGCCACCTTTACTCTCCTACTCCCTACTACAGCCATTCTAAACAGTACTGACACATTTTCATTATGCCCATGGTAAATTGCTAGGGGATCAATCTGTTTCCTCAACAATACTTTGGTCGAGGTGCATTCACCAATAGTCATGTTTACTGTTAGCAGAAGGGGCCCAAAGGGTGGCGCTCAAGAGCTGAAATTCCTACGTCACTACGTTCCTGTTTGTTGCACGACAATTGTGTAACGTTAGCATGCAAGACAAGATCCTGGCACACGCCGTTTTGACAAAAATCAGACACTTGGTTGGCCAACAATCGAACCGTGTGTACGAGGCTTTACTAAAATGGTAGATATGTGGCATTTTTTTTTAATATATAAAATGTTTTTCATATACTATAATAAAATATATAAGTAAAATATTTTACTGTGATAGGGAAGAACACCTGGAAAAAAATAATGTTTAAAAAAAATTCATGTGGGGGTTCACACCCAACCTGCAATTTGGCTTTAAGTAATAGATCTTACTTGCTCATTGAAATTAATTTACTAAAGCACATAGGCTGTTCACTTAGAAAGGGAAGGTGAATTTCGCAATGGGGAATTACTCCAGAGCTTAGTGAATGTGATAAAGTTTCAGTATAACTAATCACATGCAAGGAAAAAAAAAACAGCGTTTTTTCTTGCACATGATTAAATAATGAAAGTCAGCAGAGCTTCGCCTCTGTGGAAAATCCCCATGCAAAGTGCAACCTCCCTTGCAAAGTGAACAGCCTATTTGCCTTGAGTAAATCAACCCCATTTCCTTTAATGTAGCACACATGCAGAACCTCTTCTAGGTCTTTGTCTAGGTTACAACATCCCACCTCCTCATTTACAGCACAATGTATGCTTTACAAGCGTTTAACTGTTCACAGTGGTTCTTTTATTTGTGGAAGAATAGATGGGTGACATTATAATAAAGCAGGGTGTCTATAATGTATTGTGATGTCTCTTTCTATCAAACCAAAACATACGAGTGCATGGCCATCTGTGCACGAGGGACATTTTTTTATGTTTTGGAAGTGCTTATTAGTGCTTAGGAAGACTTTCCAACATGCTGACAAAGAAGGAATCTACCTCTTCACTGTACCTAGACAAAGTGCAGTCTAAATTAAGGAGAAAAGTCAAGGAAAATTCCAGAGATAAAGCTGAAATCTGGGCTTAAATATTGTCTAAATACAAGTTCTGTGTGTTTTCGTACTTGAATCCTGGTGTCATTTGGGTATTTTCCACATCTAAAGGAAACAAATCCAGCACATTGCCTCTGTGCAGGAGCTTTCTGTAATAACTGTGAATACTGGTCTATCTCCTTGTGCACGGTGACTGGTCTTGTATCTGCCTTCCCGTGTTTTTCTGCAGAAAGCCTGTAATTGGAGGACCTGCTGAGTCCTACTTTTATTCCTGCTTTAGGTACAGGTTATGTGCAGCACAGTGTTGATGTCACATGTAATTTTACATGGTAATATCGGGGTCTGATAAAGAGTATTTTTGTTCCTTGTGGCTATTAAGGAATTTATTTAAAGGAACGTTTTTGTCTCTGAAGTTCGGGTTTAAACATTCTTGGCATTAGGGTCCCAGACTGCAGTGATGGCAAACCTTGGCACCCCAGATGTTTTGGAACTACATTTCCCATGATGATCATGCACTCTGCAGTGTAGTTTAGCTTCATGGTAAGTGTTGTTCTAAAACATCTGGAGTGCTAAGGTTCGCCATCACTGTGCCAGAGCATTCTGCCAGAGAAAAATGTATATCTATGGTGTGTATAGGCACAGAGAACCTGGAGGCCTAAATTACTCTAATTAGCATACCCCACAGCCTAGGGCAAATGACAATTTGAATAGGAAAGTGATAACTCAGAAATGAATGACTAAAGCCTTTGTATACACCTATTTCCTGGTTCTCCAAACTTTAATGGCATTCCAGTCTTAGTCCGTAGGGTTCAATATTGAGTTGGCCCAACCTTTGCAGCTATAACAGCTTCAACTCTTCTGGGAAGGCTGACCACAAGGTTTAGGAGTGTGTCTATGGGAATGTTTGACCATTCTTCCAAGAGCGCATTTGTGAGGTCAGGCACTGATGTTAGAAAGAAGGCCTGACTCTAATTCATCCCACAGGTGTTCTATTGGGTTGAGGTCAGGACTCTGTATAGACCAGTCATGTTCCTCCACCCCAAACTCGCTCATCTACAGTATGTCTGCTTTGTGCACTGGTCCAAATCATTTGGTGGATTGGGGATTATGGAGTGGGCTTGTTTTCCAGTTCCAATGAAGGGAACTCCTAAGGTGTCAGCTTACCAAGACATTTTGGACAACTTCAGGCTCCCAACTTTGTGGGAACAGTTTTGGGTCGACCCCTTCCTGTTCCAACATGACTGCGCACCAGTGCACAAACAAGGTCCATAAAAACATGGATGAGTGAGTTTGGGGTGGAGGAACTTGACTGGCCTGCACAGAGTCCTGACCTCAACCCAATAGAACACCTTTGGGATGAATTAGAGCACAGACTGCGAGCCAGGCCTTCTCTCAAACATCAGTGCCTGGCCTCACAAATGCACTTCTGAAAGAATAGTCATACATTCCCATAGACACACTCCTAAACCTTGTGGGACAGGAGTCCCAATACTTTTGGTAATATAGTGTATGTATGCACATCAGTCTGATATATCGGTCTGAATTTTGTTTCACAAATTATATGATAGTATACTGCATTGGGCAGCATTGCTCGACACAGTCCCAATGCAAGAACAAGGCAATTTGCCTTATATCTTATGGCTACAGTTCACACCAACATGCTGCATTAACAAAATCCCTCACAGACAGCGATTTTAAGGAACATAGGTGTTTCTGGGTGTGCCGTCTAAGTTTTTCTTTAGAAGCACAAATAAGTTGAGTTGAGATCCAGGCCTTTTCTGGCACTTTATGTTCAAATTGAACAATCAGTATTTTTTGCTAGAAAATTACTTAGAAAACCCAAAATTATATATTTTTTAAAGCAGAGGCCATAGAGAATAAATTGGTGGGTTTGCAATTTTTTATGTCACATGGTATTTGCGCAACGGTTTTTCAAATGCAATAATTTTGGGAAAGGTACACGTTTTTGAATTTTAATGCAAAAAAAACACAATACGTGACCCAATTTTTTGTAAGGTATAAAAGATGATGTCACACAAGTAAATAGATAGCAAACATGTCACGCTTTAAAATTGCGCACGCCGGTGCAACGGCGACAAACCGTTTTATTTTTACACTGTTGCTTTAAAAAAAATGTTTTATCACTTTTATTGCTGTCACATAGAATGTAAACATCCTTGTGACAGCAATAGGCATGTGACAGGTGCTCTTTATGGAGAGATCTGGGGTCTGTAAGACCCCAAATCCTTCCTCTAAACTTAAAAGCATTCAAAACACCAAGATCAGTGATTTTGAATCCTTTCGATTTTTTTTTAAGTGGCACAGTTGACATCCAGGTAAACCGGAAGGGATGTCAGGTCATCGCTACCAGGTTACCAGGGATGAGCCGAACACCCCCCTGTTCGGTTCGCACCAGAACCTGCGAACAGACAAAATGTTCGTGTAAACTTTAGAACCCTATTAAATACAATGGACTCGAACGTTCGAAATCGAAAGTGTTAATTATAAAGGCTAATATGCAAGTTATTGTCCTAAAAAGTGTTTGGGGACCCGGGTCCTGCCCCAGGGGACATGTATCAATGCAAAAAGAAGTTTTAAAAACGGACGTTTTTTCGGGAGCAGTGATTTTAATAATGCTTAAAATGAAAAAATAAAAGTGAAATATTCCTTTAAATTTCGTACCTGGGGGGTGTGTATGATATGCATGTAAAGTGGCACATGTTTCCCGTGCTTAGAACTGTCCCTGCAAAAAATGTCATTTTTGAAAGAAAAAAATGCATTTAAAACTGACTCGCGGCTATTAATGAATTGTCGGCTCCCGGCAATACATACAAAAGTCATTGATAAAAAAAAAAAAAAAAAAAGCGTGGGGGTTCCCCAGAATTCAATTACCAGGCCCTTCAGGTCTGGAATGGATATTAAGGGGAAACCCGCCGCAAATTTAAAAAAAAATTGACGTGGGGTTCCCCCAAATATCCATTCCAGGCCCTTCAGATCTGGCATGGATTTTAAGGGGAACTCCACCCCAAATTTAAAAAAAAAATGGCGTGGAGTCCCCCTAAAAATCCATACCAGACCCCTTATCCGAGCACGCAACCTGGCCGGCCGCAGGGGAAAAGGGGGGGACGAGAGAGCGGCCCCCCCTCCCTCCTGAACCGTACCAGGCCACATGCCCTCAACATGGGGAGGATGTCCCCATGTTGATGGGGACAAGGGCCTCATCCCCACAACCCTTGCCCGGTGGTTGTGGGGGTCTGCGGGCGGGGGGCTTATCGGAATCTGGAAGACCCCTTTAACAAAGGGGACCCCCAGATCCCGGCCCCCCCCATGTGAATTGGTAAGGGGTACATTGTACCCCTACCATTTCACGAAGAAAGCGTAAAAAAATGTTTTAAAAAAACACACAAACACCTTGAAAAAGTCCTTTATTAAAAAAAAAAAAACATTCCAGCGGTGAAATCCAGTGTCCCGCGGCGATCCCGATGTCCAGCGCTGTCCTTTATTGGTTGTGCCTGAGCGGACCTGATGGGGAACTCCCTCTCAGTGTTTTAAATGTATAGACCCCGCCCCTTCTAAAGTTCCCCATCAGGTCCGCTCAGCGGACCAGATGCGGAACATGAGAAGGGGCGGGTCTATACATGTATTACCAAAGTGAGAGCAGTTCCCCATCAGGTCCGCCCCCTCGGTATGTCGGACCCGCCTACGTCATTGGCTTGAGCGGGGAACTTCCTTCACTATGTAAATTTAAATTACACAGTGAAGGAAGTTCCCCGCTCAAGCCATTGACGTAGGCGGGTCCGACATACCGAGGGGGCGGACCTGATGGGGAACTGCTCTCACTTTGGTAATACATGTATAGACCCGCCCCTTCTCATGTTCCGCATCTGGTCCGCTGAGCGGACCTGATGGGGAACTTTAGAAGGGGCGGGTCTATACATTTAAAATACTGAGAGGGAGTTCCCCATCAGGTCCGCTCAGGCACAACCAATGAAGGACAGCGCTGGACATCGGGA
The DNA here is from genome assembly GCA_029206835.1 of Rana muscosa. Classification (NCBI taxonomy): domain Eukaryota; kingdom Metazoa; phylum Chordata; class Amphibia; order Anura; family Ranidae; genus Rana; species Rana muscosa. The sequence goes on from CM055116.1 coordinate 396,875,943, forward strand.
TCGCCGCGGGACACTGGATTTCACCGCTGGAATGTTTTTTTTTTGTTTTTTTTAAATAAAGGACTTTTTCAAGGTGTTTGTGTGTTTTTTTAAACATTTTTTTACGCTTTCTTCGTGAAATGGTAGGGGTACAATGTACCCCTTACCAATTCACATAGGGGGGGGCCGGGATCTGGGGGTCCCCTTTGTTAAAGGGGTCTTCCAGATTCCGATAAGCCCCCCGCCCGCAGACCCCCACAACCACCGGGCAAGGGTTGTGGGGATGAGGCCCTTGTCCCCATCAACATGGGGACATCCTCCCCATGTTGAGGGCATGTGGCTTGGTACGGTTCAGGAGGGAGGGGGGGCCGCTCTCTCGTCCCCCCCTTTTCCCCTGCGGCCGGCCAGGTTGCGTGCTCGGATAAGGGGTCTGGTATGGATTTTTAGGGGGACTCCACGCCATTTTTTTTTAAATTTGGGGTGGAGTTCCCCTTAAAATCCATGCCAGATCTGAAGGGCCTGGAATGGATATTTGGGGGAACTCCACGTCAATTTTTTTTTTAATTTGCGGCGGGGTTCCCCTTAATATCCATTCCAGACCTGAAGGGCCTGGTAATTGAATTCTGGGGAACCCCCACGCTTTTTTTTTTTTTTTTATCAATGACTTTTGTATGTATTGCCGGGAGCCGACAATTCATTAATAGCCGCGAGTCAGTTTTAAATGCATTTTTTTCTTTCAAAAATGACATTTTTTGCAGGGACAGTTCTAAGCACGGGAAACATGCGCCACTTTACATGCATATCATACACACCCCCCAGGTACGAAATTTAAAGGAATATTTCACTTTTATTTTTTCATTTTAAGCATTATTAAAATCACTGCTCCCGAAAAAACGGCCATTTTTAAAACTTCTTTTTGCATTGATACATGTCCCCTGGGGCAGGACCCCGGTCCCCAAACACTTTTTAGGACAATAACTTGCATATAAGCCTTTATAATTAGCACTTTAGATTTCTCCCATAGATTTTTCGAATTTGCCGCGAACACCCCAATTTGTTCGTTGTTCGGCGAACGGGCGAACGGGCAATGTTCGACTCGAACATGAGTTTGACTCGAACTCGAAGCTCATCCCTACAGGTTACCATACTGAAGAGCCAAACTAAGCTGATACCAGCTTTGTTCTGTTGTCCAACCAGCCGACGGATGTGACGGCTAATCACTCAGGTCTCCTGGTAGGACAGAAGAGCTTGAAAAGCAGAGGAAGGCAGGGGGAGTGGGGGACGTCCCCTCCCCTGCTTATAAAAGCAATCCAGCGGCTCTTTAGCCGCTAAGATTGCTTTTACAAGAGAGCCGACCGCCATCTCTAAAAAACGGTACCAGGGTCATGCCTGCAGTTGCAGGCATCATCCCATTATAACCACTTGTCCAGTGATATACAGGTATATTTCTGGTCGGTAAGTGGTTATGGGTGGAACACAGTAACTGGTGTTGTGTAAGAAGTCAAGACAAGCTGGTGGAGTTAAGTGAGTGCTTAGTGCCACTTTCTCAAAATGGCTTTGAAGTCGCATGTCGGGAAAGGTAAGAGCAGATCATGTCGCCGACTGAGGAGGAGATGTAGTCCCTTCAAAATTGTGTGCCGGTCCCTGTAGTGTAATATGGCTTCTGGCCTGACAGTGGCACCAACCCACACTAAAATTGAGTCAACATTGAGTGGTCATGGCTTGTAGTACCCCTAAAGTTCTCCTAGGAGGTGATTCATTGTAACCTCCCTTCAAAGAGAAGAACTGTTTATTTCTCCTAAATATTTAGAACAATCTCTCTGCCAGTCTCCTGTATGCATTTTGCCTTTTTTGCACAGTTTATGAACTGTTGTTGTGAACGTTGTGGTGTGTAGGCAGGTCAGGGTTAATGCTGCCCCAGCCAGGAGGTAGAGAGTTAACCCAGTTTCTGCACTTTCTCTGAGCTCTGCCTTTCTCTACATGTCCTGGAAATAAAAGGGGGGGGGGCTCGGCACTTCTGCCAGGGCTTTCTGCCTCTTTGGAAGTCCCAGTTTCTGCCCTGTGCCCTGAACCTTCCACATTGGGGAGGATAGGGGAGACTTGCCCAGACAGTTGGAGAGGGATGCTCTGCCTGGTTCTGTTGCCGGTGTCTGGATGGCCCATGACCTGCTGAAGCTGGAGTTAAGTTCCAGATATGGACTCAGCCAACATTGGACTTTTAATGAACAGGTATGCTGGGGCAGCTACAAGCCTGAAATTAGGGACTAGGAATGTTAGGGAATGTCTGCACATTATCTTGGACTGTTGACTGTCGTTGTCATCATGTTATCTTATTGTTCAAGTAAACAGTTTGCCTTTGCCTGGTCTGAAGTTACTAAAGGGGTGCAATGCAAGTAACCAGCACATATAGTTACAGCTTGGGTCACTAGATACATAGGGGTATAAAGACAAGGAGTTACAGTAGTTACCAAGGGTAACAAAGGGTTCTACAGCAGCCTGTCATAAGCATGCACATGTGACAGGTGAGATAGCCTCCAGCAGCGAGGGAGATGTTGTCGGCACTCCTTTGGCAGCGATCTGTCTCCCATAGCAACCGGAGAAGATCTACATGGCAGAGGTCCTCAGCTTGTGCACAGGTACGGAAGACAAAGGGGTTGATTTACTAAAGGAAAATCCACTTTGCACTTGAAAGTGCACATGGAAGTGCAGTCGCTGTAGATCGCTGTAAATCTGAGGGGAAGCTCTGAAATTAGGGGAAGCTCTGCTGATTTTATCATCCAATCATGTGCAAGCTAAAATGCTGTTTTTTATTTTCCTTGTATGTCCCCCTCAGAACTACAGCATCTGCACTTCCATGTGCACTTTCAGTGCACTTTCAAGTGCAAAGTGGATTTTCCTTTAGTAAATCAACCCCAAAGAGTTGAGTGAAGTACACACTAGGTGTACTGCGGAACCCCATATGGTTACTGAGAGTGAGTGGTCAGTCATGAATAAGGTCAGTTTGGCTGAAATGCATTGACATTTGTGGCTGTCATTTGTTACCAGTGTAGCGGGGGTCTAAATTTAGGGGGATACACCTGGGTGGTAGTATGACCCAGGTGTGTATAAATCATAAGAGGATTTAGACCATTTAAATCGTGGAGGACTTGGTGGTGTACTATTCTCCTTGGCCTGTGGGTGGCGGTGTTCCCACGGGTCAGGGTAGAATCACTGCCGCAGTGCTGTCCTTTTTGTCCTGTTCCGGCGGTGGTACGGCGGGGGCGGAGAACCTGCTGTGGCGTCACGGGAGGGGATAAAGGGGAGAGACGCCCTCGCCACTAGGTCTTCTTGAGCGCGCGCCCAGGCACCTTAGGCCTGGGTGCGGGCGGTCCAGAGTTCCAGCCCAGGCGCCCTAGGCCTGGTCGGAGCGGAGTTGGCGTCCATCCCAGGCACCTTAAGCCTGGGGTGAGGTACTACACCGGAGGCCTGGGGCCCAGTGACTTCGACTGGGCTCCGCAAGGGCGGATGAGTCCGAGGGACCCTGAGGTGGATGGGGCCCATGTCTGAGGTGAGGAGGCCGGAGAGGTTACCTGTCTGAAGAGTCCGGAGCAGCATCAACCCGGTGACAGAGGGGCCTCTGGTAACTCCCTTGGAGGGACATCTTCCCCCTGACAGGGGCCACAACGCAGCGAAGGTACTCCATTCATGTTCTTTAGAGTCGCTGGTAGAGACTCACAAGTTTCAAGTTTCTCTCTCTAGCCAATGGCTATAGCAACCGCTGGTGAAACCACAGTGGTTTAGTTTATCATTAGGACAGTGCCTCGACCTGCTCACCCCACCGTATTGAACTGTTTATGGGTCTCAACCTATCGGCTGACAAAGAACTGTTTTAATTGTGTGCTACAATAAAACAAGTGTTGGATCCTTATCGGTGTGTGGAACTCTGGTTAATGGGAGTGAAGGGGAGTGTCAGCACAGCAAGACTTGGTTTTTAATAGAGACACACAGGCCCGAGAAGAATAACTGGTACTGGCTTTCACCTCACCTGCTGCAATGGGGAGGACATGGGCCGTAGCGCATCTCACCCTCACGTACAACATACCCCTAGACCAGAAAAAGGGGGTGAGGCCGCTACACCTGTCAATAAACACAAGATTACAGAGTATTCACCAGAGTGTCAGCTTTTCTTTGCTTAAAGCGGAGCTCCACCCTAAAGTGGAACTTCCGCTCATCGGAACCCTCCCCCCCTTCGGTGTCACAATTGACACCTTTCAGGGGGGAGGGGGGTGCAGATACCTGTCTAAGACAGGTATTTGCACCCACTACTGGGAGTCCTCTCTGCGGGAAATCTGCGAGAAGGACGTCACTTCCCGCAGAATACCCGCTGTGTTCTGGGAGACACTCGGCTCCCAGAACACACGGGGACCAGTCAGAACAGCGCAGTGCGACTCGCGCATGCGCCATAGTGAACCGGGCAGTGAAGCCACAACTTCCTGGTTCCCTTACCGAGGATGGTGGCAGAGTCCTCTGCTGCGGACGTCGCTGGACTCCAGAACAGGTAAGTGTCCTAATATTAAAAGTCAGCAGCTGCTGTAGCTGTAGCTGCTGGCTTTTAATATTTTTTTTTTCGATGGAGCTCCTCTTTAAATAGGCCTCTCATGTGACCCTTGCTTGATGCCCAACGAGGAGGGAAACATGGAGGATGTGACGACCACCCCATCAACTTACCCCCCTTACAGGTGAATACCACTGGATTCCATGAGGGGTGAATCTTGGTATTCAATTCTGGTCATTTGTAGGGCTGATAAGCAGAGCATTGTCAAACAAAAGGTAAGCTGGGTGCTGCCATGGGGTACAAGCACCAATGCAAGGATAATTCTTTTTTTTTATAAAAAAAAAAACAGTATCTCTCCCTACACAAATTGTCAGCTCTCCCTAAAGGTCCAATACACACCAAGAATATGGCTGTGAGACCACCCTTTTATAGAAAGGGGTTAGAATATCCATTCCATAAAATGAATGGCTCTTTTGTTTCAGCTGACCAGGAGCAAAGGTTATCCACTGCATTATGGGTGGTTCCTTATTTCTGGTGCCAAATTTGCAAAGTTTATTTGCAAACTTTGTGAACCCACTGGATTGGCTGTGAATCCATGGTAGCAGTAAACCCAAACCTCATTCAATAAATAAATACTATATATATATATATATATATATATATATGTATATATATATATATATATATATATATTTACAGTATACATATTAGGTGAGACACTCAACAAGCTGTTTATAAACCTGAAAAAACTTTAGGCATAACATAAAAAAAGTCACATCCCCATCTTATACCTGTGTATGCTCAGTTTTGCTATGTATGTATGCACTCAGTCCCATAAGCAGCTGACTAGGAAGTGCTGTCTTCAGTGGAGCATGAACCATGGTCATAGCAGTCACAGCAACTCAAGCCTCGTACACACGACCGAGTTTCTCGTCCAAAACCGACAAGAAAAGTGCAGAGAGAGCTTTATTGTCGAGAAAACCGTTCGTGTGTATGGTTTTACGACGAGAAAACTGGCGTGAATCTCGACGAGAAAAATAGAGAACCTGCTCTCTATTTTCTCGTCCGAATTCTAGATTTTCTCGTCGTGTTTCTCGTCGGCCTGTTTTGCGACGAGAAAATGGTTCGTGTGTATGCTTTTACGACTCTTCAAAAAGCGCGCATGCTCAGAATCAAGTATGAGACGGGAGCGCATCTTCTGGTAAAACTAGCGTTCGTAATGGAGATAGCACATTCGTCACGCTGTAACGGACTGAAGAGCACAAAGACTGAAAAGCGTGAATCGTCTCTTCCCAAAATTTTACTTCAAACGCGGTAACACGAGATCAGCAAAAGCAGCCCAAGGGGTGGCGCCAGGGAAATCAATCTTCCCCTTTATACTGCCGTCGTACGTGCTGGACGTGACCGCGCAGAACAACGACGAGATTTGGAATTGTCAGTGTGTACGCATGGAAAGCTTGACGAGAAACTCGTCAAGGTTAACAAGAATCTCGTCGAGAAAAACGACGTGTTTTTAACGACGAGAAACTCGGTCGTGTGTACGAGGCTTAAGACTCTCCGCTCCAAGAGGTGCTCAGGCTGCTATTCAAGCCTTGTGCACATTAATGCCCTACATTACAAAGTAGGGAACATTGGACGCTTCCTGATGACGTTGTGAAAACAAAGCTTATGTCGAGGCGCATCCCGGTCACGTTACTTCTGGCCACTTCCGGTTTCTGTCTCACCACGGCTGTGGAACGCATGCCGATCATCACAGCGTGAGCAGGACTGCTATTCCTTCCATTTGCCTTGTGATAGATGCTTTATACCAGGGGTCTTCAAACTACGGCCCTCCAGGTGTTCAGGAACTACAAGTCCCATCATGCCTAGTCATGTCTGTGAATGTCAGAGTTTTGCAATGCCTCATGGGATTTGTAGTTCCGCAACAGCTGGAGGGCCGTAGTTTGAGGATCCCTGGTTTAAACCTTCAGTGCCGAGGAAATGCACCTACTAATGTAAGCGGCCATTTGGCACACGTTTTTAAAACTGTTTTTTAATTAAACTGTATCACGCTATGGTCTTATTTTTTCAACTGTTATTGCGGTGGAGTATTAACAAATTTCCAGCCACATCTCCTCTGATATACCAGCAAGACCACAGACCCACATTAAAAAGCCCCATCTGACCTTCTTTTTAGTTAACGAGGTCACGGTGGTCTGGTGAGTAGGAATTTCACTCACATCCACCGGGTGTTTTTCATGAAGTTTTGCCATTGGTGATGGTGTAAAGATTGAAGTTGCATCACAAAAGATTTATGGACTTTGTTTTTGATGTCAAATGATGAAATGCAAGACGGGGTAGTGTCACTGCTCTCTGGTCCAGTCATCAGCAGCTCCTCTACCACTCTTGGTTCAATTAAGTTGGTCACACACATTACAAGCTAATTGTACAAAAACTACACAGTCTGTTTTAGATGTGCCAAAACTATGTAGTAAAAGCCCTATTGAAAAATCTATTAATTTTTATCCAGTCAGGCAGCTGCTATACTACATAGTTGGGAGATCAAAAGTAGATGGTACAATCAAATAAAATAAAGTACTGCCATTCACTAAATGTGTTGAGGTACTAACAGCAACTACATGATAGCACATAACTATATGTGTATAGTCAGCTTTAGGGTGTTCATACATGGAGAGACCACTTATTTGCACATTTTTGAAGGCAGTGCATCTTCCTATATTAAAACTTTTCAGTACTGTATCTACCTTTACTAATGCATTACGTATCTATGCATTTTCAAAATGATTAAATAAGAAAAATGCGTGCACAGAGCAGAATCTGACATTCTGGGAGAAAAGTACATCTTTCCAATAAGTGAAAGCTGTTATATATTTGTGATTGGAATAGTACTGTTAAGGAAAGTTTTAAAATGTTTTTGTTGCCAAATTTGTACGAAATTTATTCTAATAAAGGAATGGAATTTTTGGACCATTTTGGTGGATGTTGTGTACTTCTTTGCTGGGTTCCCCCCCTCTGCCTTTTTCTATACATGCCGCTATTGCTGCCATTGGGGTTGATTTACTAAAACTGCAGAGTGCAAAATCTGGTGCAGCTGTGCATGGTAGCCAATCAGCTTCTAACTTCAGCTTGTTCCATTAAGCTTTGATGATAAAACCTGGAAGCTGATTGGTTTCTATGTAGAGCTGTACCAGATTTTGTGCTCTTCAGCCACTAGGATAGCCCAAATCATATCTGACAGTCATCTTGCACTGTGAAATCCGAGTGCAGAATCTCGGTCATTTATGGACACCCAAAGGTTATTTACAGACATTCAATTTAAAGGCTGGCTTTAAGGCCCCTTTCACACTGGGGCGGGAAGGTGCGCTGTGGGTATAGCGGTGCTATTTTTAGCGCCACTATACCTTCGTTTTTACCACGGTATTCGGCCGCTAGCGGGGTGAATTTAACCCCCGCTAGCGGCCGAAAAAGGGTTAATACCGCCCGCAATGCGCCTCTGCATTGCGGGCGGTATTACCGCGGTTTCCCATTGCTTTCAATGGGCAGCAGCGGTAAAGGAGCGGTGAACACACCGCTCCTTCACCGCTGTAAAGATGCGGCTAGCAGGACTTCAGCCTTCAGGCTTTCACATTGAAGACTGCAGGGCACGATTTTTTCAGGCGGTATAGCAGCGCTATTATTAGCGCTAAACCGCCTGAAAAACGTGTCAGTGTGAAAGGGGCCTAAATGCAGAATCCAGCCATGAAAGAATCAAAAATCACGGTACAACCTTATTAAACTGGGCAAAGGTGAGTGCTTGTACCTACGGGATGGTGGAGGATGTACTAATGGAGGGTTCTCTTGGGGTAAAAGAAATATAGATCACTAGCAAAATAATTTAATATTATTATTATACAGGATTTATATAACGCCGTTTACACAGCGCTTTACAACTTGAGGGTAGACAGTACAAATAAAATACTCTTTAATACAGTAGGAATCAGAGGGCCCTGTACCTTAGAGCTTACAATCTAAGAATTCAAACTTTCCATTCAAACATTGTCCCAGGAAAGCCCAGGCAGGGAATATCTGCCTTTGTTCTGTAGAGTAGCAGCAGCAACAATACAGATTCAATTGTACATACTGTATATATATATATATATATATATATATATATATATATATATATATATATATACAGTATGTACAATTGAACCTGTATTGTTGCTGCTGCTATACTTTTAAATATTCAGTGAAAAAGAGAAAAATTGCCCCACCTTTACAGTCAACTGCAACACGAATGAAAGCTGATTTTACCAGTTATGTAAGCGAATTACAATTATTACAGCAATCATGCAAGGTTTTTAGTACTAATTACAGATTTATTGGAATATTTTATAAAAACAGTTGTGGAATATCAAAAAAAAAAAAAAATGTTTCAAATAACATATTCATAAGAAGTAAAAGTAATTTTATTTATTACTTCACATGGATGGCTGGGGGGCGGATGGCTCAAGGAGTTGATCTGCATTTTTTACCACCTTCTGATCACCGACTAAACTGTGTAAATGGCAGCCAGGAAGTAGTACATAGAAAATAAAACAGCATGTTGCATTTTGCAGGTAGTATCAATGCTAAACATGACCCAGGAAAGTGACTATAAGGGCCAGTTCACACCAAACACAGTTCCGTACAGTTTTGTGCGCATTTTTTTCTGCACTAAAATGCATGTGCATTGTTTTCCATGTATTCCAATGGCTCTTGTTGGCTCTAGTTCACACCATACAGTCAGTTTCCGGTGCAGAAACTGACCGGAAACTGACTGCATGGTGTGAACCAGAGCCAACAAGAGCCATTGGAATACATGGAAAACACTGTGCATGCATTTTGTGCAGAAAAAAAGCACACGGAACTGCGTCTGGTGTGAACTGGCCCTAAGGCCATGCAGCAACCACGGGCCAAGCTTAGCTGCACATTATTTCAATAGAAAATCCCATTTGACGAAAAAAAGAGCAGCAGTAATGCTTTACTGCCCTTTGAAAAGTGATCGATTTTTAGAGGGGCTGGCTGCAAAGAGTGATTGCCTGTGTGAACAAGGCCTAACCAGTCTTTGTATTAACTAACATTTTTCAATAGACATAACAAATTTATTGCACCCATGACACAATATCTAGTAGTTACTGTATTTATTGGCGTATAACACTCACTTTTTTACCCTGAAAATAGAGGGTAAACTGTGCCTCCGTGTTATTCGCAGGGGGCTGTGGAAAAAAAAAATTCTGAAACTTCCCTCTTAAAGTTAGTGCGCGTGTTATACACCTGTGCGTGTCATACGCCGATAAATACTGTAATTATATTCAACTAAACTTGTTCTGTAATGTTGAATATGTTTCAAAGTTAATCCAATCGACTTCTTTAGTTCAGAAGAACTGAAGAAGTGTCTTTTAATAAGCTAAGAAACATCTTCAGCATTATAGAAAAGTCCAGTTGAATGTGACTAACTACTAGTATACCATGACCTGAATTAATGAGAACCCTCACAGACATCATCAAATATAATAAAAGCATGATGACGATGTAACATATATCCAATAAAATGCATGAATAATGAAAAAAGAATTACACCCTCCTATGCATGTGAGTCTCATCCAAGTCAAGGTTATGAGGACATAGCTGCTCATACGGGAATGGTTGTGCAAAGAGCGAGAATATATAGATGCTCAAGTATGCCGCAGTTGAGCACATCACACAAAAGATAACATGTTTGATATAAACCTACTCAGCCAGGTATTAATGTATTAGTTAAGCAACACTCTTGTTTAGCATCGGTACAGTGAAAGGATTGTCCTTTTTTATTTTGTAAATTTGTATGCTTGAAAATCTTTATAGACAAATAATCAAATAGATCCATACACTACCTAGCTGTGCTAGATCATTGCTGTTTAAAACAGTGGAACTGAATTATTAAAACAGTAGACGTTCAAGCTTGAATGTTCACTGAGCTTAGTAAATAGGAAGCTGTAATCACTCCGATCGATCAACGATGTACTAACAAGCATTTTAATTTCTCTTGCACATAGTTGGGTATTCAAAATGAACACTTTAACCACTTCAGCCCCAGAAGAATTGACTGCTCAATGACCAGAGCATTTTTTGCGATTCCGCACTGCGTCGCTTTAACTGACAATTGCGCGGTCGTGCGACGTTGTACCCAAACAAAATTGGCGTCCTTTTTTCCCCACAAATAGAGCTTTCTTTTGGTGGTATTTGATCACCTCTGCGGTTTTTATGTTTTGCGCTATAAACAAAAAAAGAGCAACCATTTTGAAAAAAAACACAATATTTTGTACTTTTTGCTGTAATAAATAGCCCCAATAAAAAAAAAAAAAAAAAAAAGAAAAGCTAATTCTTTCCTCAGTTTAGGGCGATATGTATTCTTCTACATATTCTTGGTAATAAAGATCGCAAAAAGCGTATATTGAGTTTGCGCAAAACTTATAGCGTCTACAAAATAGGGAAAATATTTATGGCATTTTTTTTTTTTTTTTACTCATAATGGCGGTAATCTGCGAATTTTAGCGGGACTGCAACATTATGGGGGACACATCGGATACTTTTGACACATTTTTGGGACCCTTGGCATTTATACAGCGATTAGTACTATAAATATGCACTGATTACTGTGTAAATGTCACTGGCAGGGAAGGGGTTAACACTAGGAGCGAGGAAGGGGTTCAGTGTGTTCCCTAGTGTGTGTTCTAACTGAAGGGGGTAGGGACTCACTATAGGAGATGACAGATCATGGTTCCCAGCTTGTAGGAACTCACAATCTGCATCTCCTCTCCTCTCAGAACAGGGATGTGTGTGTTTACACACACACATCCCTGTTCTTCCTCTCGTGCCTGCGATCGCTTGTGGCCGGCGGTCATTACGACCGCCGGTCACGAGTATCGGCACCCCCGCTGACGCAGTATAATGACAGCGGCTGGTCGGCATGCAGTTAAATAGGATAAAGGGTCAGGCAAATTTAATTCTAATGTTGGGTGGTTAAAAATCATTCAGTGATTCGATCTTTTTTTTAATGGAATAACCAAAGGTTTTCATTTCTAGGTGTTTTCACTCAACTCCATCTGAAAATCTTGGTTAAAATGCCCCTTTAACGATTTGCTTACTGGGCACTTAAACCCCCCTCCTGCCCAGACCAATTTTCAGCTTTCAGCGCTGATGCACTTTGAATGACAATTGCGCGGTCATACAATGCTGGACCCAAATGAAATTTTTTCCCCACTAATAGAGCTTTCTTTTGGTGGTATTTGATCACCTCTGCGGCTTTTATTTTTTATTAAAAATAAATAAAAAGACTGATTTAAAAAAATATATATATATATATTTTTATATTTTGTTATAAAATTTTGTAAACAGGTAATTTTTCTCCTTCATTGATGTACACTGATGAGGCTTCACTGATGGGCACTGATGGGCTGCACTGATGGGCACCGATGGGCTGCACTGATGGGCTGCACTGATGGGCACCGATAAGGCGGCACTGGTGGGCACCGATAAGGCAGCACTGGTGGGCACTGATAGGCCGCACTGGTGGGCACTGAAAGGCCGCACTGGTGGGCACTGATAGGCGGCACTGATGGGTGGCACTGAAGAGCATTGATAGGTGGCACTGGTGGGCACTAAGAAGTGGCACTAATAGGTGGCATTGATAGGTGGCACTGATAGGTAGCAGTGATGGGCACTGATAGGTGGCAGTGATGGGCACTGATGGGTGCCAGTGATGGGCACTGGTAGGTTACACTGATAGGCAGCATACACAACAGAATATTGTACTAAAAATACAATTGTACGATAATCTGTTCGTTAGTACACAGCTTTCGTCCAAAATTTTCTGAAGGGACATACATGATATCACATTGTAAGATTTTCATTTCATCAGTACAGTTTCCGTCCGAAAATACAATACAATTATATTACATCACTTCCAAATTTTTATTCTGTCGTACGAGAATATTCGTATTTTAATAATCTATTCATTTTCGATATGGAGACTAGCATGCAAAAAAAAAAAACGGACGATCATTCGTCCGATTATCTCATTGTGTGTACGAGGCTTAAGGCCTCATTCACACATGTTTACTGACATGGGGATGCACAAGGGTTGTGTGCATCTCTATGCCGACAGTCCCATTGCTGTCTATTGGGATGCAGCTGCTGAGCGGCGACAGCGGCTGCTCCCAATGTGACATCTGTGCGGGTGTGGGTGCAGGGATTAACCTCTCTGGCGGTATGATTCTGTCAGATTTTAGGTGCTGAAAGCGATACAATTATTTTGCATGGAAATTTGGCGTTTTATATTGTAGACCTGCAATTCTTAGGAATAACTCACTTAACCACCTTGGCGGTATTCCAGAGTCTGGCTCGGGGTAAGATTTCAGTACCTAAAGCGGTAACCCCAAGCCAGACTCGGGATCACATCGCAGGATACAGGGGAATTTACTTACCTTGTCCCTGGATCCTGCGATGTGTCCCCGCTGTGTGAGCGAGCTGTCATCTCGCTCGATCCACACTGCCGAGTGCCGCCGGACTCCGTTCCCTGCGACGTTGCGGCGCACGGGGGCAGAGTTCGGCACAAAATTCAAAAAGTGAAACACACAATACACATACAGTATACTGTAATCTTACAGATTACAGTACTGTATGTAATAATTACACATCCCCTTTGTCCCTAGTGGTCTGCCCAGTGTCCTGCATGCAGTTTTATATTATAAAAACTGATCTTTCTGCCTGGAATTTGGAGATTGTCCATAGCAACCAAAAAGTGTCCCTTTATGTCAAAAGTGGTTTTAGACCAGCTAGAAAACAGTGATAATAAATTAGAATCACTTGCAGAATTGAGTGATAGCGATTTGTGGGGAAATTCGTCATCAAACACTGAAAAACACTTTTATTATTATTATATTATTATTTGTTATAAATATTTTATAGTTATTTATTATATTATAATTTATGATTTTGTTTTTTGAACTTTATCATACCCGGGATGTCTACTAGACTCTTGTTTGGACAGATTTAAGTGAGTTATTCTTAAGAATTACAGGCCTTCAATATAAAACGCCAAATTGCCATGCAGAATAATTGTACCGCTTTCAGCACCTAAAATCAGACAGAATCATACCGCCAGGGAGGCTAAATCTGTCCAAACCAGAGTCTAGTAGACATCCCGGGTATGATAAAGTTTGAAACACAAAATCATAGATTATAATATAATAAATAACTATAAATAATTATAACAAATAATAATAAAAATTATTCAATAATGTAATCAAATCCAAAACACTGAAATTTGCTCAGTTGCAGAATTGTCGCTATCATTACTTTCATTGTTTGATGACGAATTTCCCCACAAATCGCTATCGCTCAATTCTGCAAGTGATTCTAATTTATTATCGCTAAAACCACTTTTGACATAAAGGGACACTTTTTGGTTGCTATGGACAATCTCCAAATTCCAGGCAGAAAAAACAGTATTTATAATATAAAACTACATGCAGGGCACTGGACAAACCACTAGGGACAAAGGGAATGTGTAATTATTTTATATAGTACTGTAATCAGTAAGATTACAGTATACTGTATGTGTATTGTGTTTTTACTTTTTTGAATTTGGCGCCGATCTCCGCCCCTGTGCGCCGCAACGTCGCAGGGAACGGAGTTCGGCGGCACTCGGGCACTGTGTGTGAATCGAAGCAAGGAGACAGCTTGCACACACTGCGGGGAGACATCGCATGATCCAGGGAACAAGGTAAGTAACTCTCCCTGTATCCTGCGATGCAGCCCGAGTCTGGCTCGGGGTTACCGCTAATGGTACTGAAAACTTACCCCAAGCCAGACTCGGGAATACCGCCAGGGAGGTTAAAAGGCCTTGTGTGAAACTTCCTGACAGGTTGGCAGAGCAGAGTAAAGAACTGATCAGTGCGGTGCTGTTCACTCATTGTCCAGTAACAGGCTGGAGAAGATCCTAAACTAGGCTGTAGTGCTTAAAGTGATACTAAACATACACTGTTTCATTTACATTGTCCCTTATATTTCTGTATGTGGATAATGGTACTGTAATTATTTGAATAAAAAAAAAAAATTGTAAGTATCCTTTCCCTATATTTTGTGAAAAAAAAAAGTATCTTTTCCCTAATCAATATACATCTTTCACATGACCTAACTCTTTCCCAGCCTGTCTGCAGGGAAACATAACCAGGAGGAGCTTCTAGTCCTCCGCTGCTGGTCACATGTTCAAAATAAAAATAAAACAGTCTTTGGAATACAAAGTAAAAATAAATAATATCAAAAACTGTTTTAAATTGTCATACAATATATATTTGAAAACAAATATTTATTATTTTTTGGCAATAACATGGTATGGGTGGATTTCTGTCAGTCACAGGCTGTGTCATGCCCCTCCAGCCTGTATCTTAGAATAAGAGGGAGGTAAAGCCATCATTAATCTACATGTAATATCCCGCTCCCATTGTGTTTAGCTGGTTAGTGGGCATGAAGGAGGAGGGAGGGAATGAGCTGCCATTTACCACTGTGTGTATGCCCACATGTGTGACTCTATAGTCACATGGGCTGCTCAGATGTGATAGGGAGGAAATGCTCAGCATAGAAACTCACTGAAAACGGAGCATGTGCAGAGTTGCCACCACAGTTGCAAAATCCCTAGCTGAATTGGAAACATAAACAGAAGGTGGAAATAGAGAGCAGCTGGATCAACCAGGTTTTTTCCAGAAGACAGAAAACTAAACCCATAGTGACTGAGTGAGTATGCACAGCATGTAATACAGCATTTATTAATAGTTTTTTATGATGCTGGTTCAGTGACACTTTAACTGCAATGTAGAATGAGAAGTCTCAGGGAGTGTAAGACAGCTCTGCTGTCTGATGGGGGTTTCTGGTACCCTTTGGTCCATTGTTATAATCCTGGTGGCAGTCTTTCAATAAACCTGTTAGACGGATTTTGGTGTGCAGCTATTTTTTCTACTTGGTCTACATGGGTTTCGGGATCACAAGATTGTCTGTACAGAATTGCAAATCCTGTTACCTTTACCACAATTTACATATATTTTTTGTTCAACTGTGTATTTACCTGTTTCCTCTGAGTTCAGCTTTATAGCATTCTTAAAGCCTTAGTTTACTTTAAAAAAAAAAAAATCAGCACGAGGGATATTGCTTACTATCAATGTGATGTGCCCTATATGCCACCATAATTTTCCGGTGTGGTGGGGATTAATAGAGTGAGGGAGCTGTGACAGGCGCTCATCAAGAGTGCCCAATTATGCCCACCCTTTTTGCTAAGCTTCTCTGTTCATAGAAGCTGGTACTACAGTTTCTGTGGATAAAACATGATCCATAAATAGACGATTGGCAGATGATTGAAAGGTAAGCTTGGGCTTTAAAGGGTAACTCCACTTCCGTGGGAAAAAAACAGATATAGAAAAAATCCCAGAAGTCTGCATTAAGATACAAGTCATATTTTGGGCATCCCCTGCAACAAAAATGTCACTGAATGATACTCCCAAAGGGAAATCACGTCTAAGGGGATGCAGACCCTGCCACTTTCCTCCCTAAAGCCCTGCAGGTGCAGCCAAAGCTGTATCCTGGCCTAGGCCAACAAGGCCCAGGCCTAGGGCAGCACTTTGCAGGGGGTCAGCATGGAAAGAGTCCCCGCCAGCTTGCACTACAATGTTAGTGTAGCGTCAGTCTTATGGGGCGGACTGGGCTGAGAGGCAAATTAGTCTAGCGCCCCCATAAAGCGGCCGCACTGCTTCCGGTATGCGGGCAGCCGGCATTCCGCAACTGGGGGGGCTGCTTCTAATTTTGACCGACCTTCCTCACTGTGCTATATGTTTTCTGCTGCACCATTGGCATGGTTATATCTTCTTAGTCCTCTCCATAAAATTATCAGAAATTTTTGCTTAAATTAGAACTATAGGCAACACTTTTTTTTTTCATTTTGGATAGAGTAAGGGAGGGTTATAGCCCCTGTCAGTAAATTTTTTACCATCCCTGTCCCATTGCAGACATTTCCCTTCACTTCCTGCCCCATAGTCAAACAGGAAGTGAGAAGAAATCTATGCAAATTAGGGATATCCATTGCCCCTCCCCAGGCCCTAAGAACTAGTGTCCCCACTGGAAAATTTCAGGGCGGGTCTTAAACAGAAATGGATGTGGCCTTGACAGGAAGGGGTGGGTTATATTTAAATTATGGGGTGCACGAGTTTAGTCAGGCCTAGGGCAGCACAAAACCTAAATACACTACAGCAACTGATAAATAATAAAATCACTCCCATTAGATTCACTCTACCCATGGACACAGACAAACAGACAGCTTTTTCTTCAAAATAAAAAAAGGTAGCAATTTGCAAAAACGTTGGTTAAAATCCCTGCAGTGTATGTAGATCACCCAGAGGGAGTTGTTATTTTCTTTACAAAAGTGGAGTTACCCTTTAAATCTGAAGTTTAATCTACTTATTTTTGCCTTTGCTGCCCCCCAAAATGCTAGTGAAGTATTTAAATAAAAAAAATAAAAGTAGGTTGGCTCTTCAGTAGACTTATACAGTAATACCTCGGGTTGTGAGTAATGCGGTTAACGAGCGTTTCGCAATACGAGCTATTATTTTTTTTAAATCCTGACTCGGTTTACGAGTGTTGTCTCGCAAAACAAGCAAGATTCAAGCCTCTGCGGTGTGCAGTACCACATTTGGCCAGAGGTGCGGGGGCGCTTGGGACACTCAGAGCCATTCGGAGCCGCTCGGATGCACTCAGAAACATTTAGAAATACTCAAAAACACTCGGAAATACTCAGTTCCCGAGTGTTTCCGAGCATTTCCGAGGGTTTTCGGGTTCATCCGAGCAGTCTCTGAGTATTTCTGAGTGTCACTGGGGCCCCATCTGTCTTTTTTCCGTCGGTGAGAAAAAATAGAACATGTTTTAAATTTATCCGATGGAAAAAAAAAACGATAGCAAATTACTATCGTCTGTGTGGAACTCCATCGGAGAAAAAACCCACGCATGCTCAGAATCAAGTCGACGCATGCTCAGAAGCACTGAACTTCATTTTTCTCGGCCCGTCTGAGTGTTTTACGTCACAGCGTTTAGGACGGTCGGATTTTTGACTGATGGTGTGTAGGCAAGACTGATGGAAGTCAGCTTCACCGGAATTCCGATAGAAAAATCCATCGGATTAGAATCCATAGGAAATCCGATCGTGTGTACAGGGCTTAAGGGTGGGGAGTAAAAAGGCTAGATGACACTGGATGTTCTCCAGCAAGGAAATGAGGCAGGCTTTATCTGACATGCTGCTGCTTCTATATGCACACTGTGAAAAGCCGACTGTGTATGGTGTAATCAGAATAAACAGTCAGTACAGGGGAGGAATCGGTACAGCTGTGCAAGATTGGAGATAAGGCCGGAGTTCAGCTTTAATAGAGTGTTAGCACTTTACAAGTACCAGCATTGCAGGGCAAGGTGTGTTCTTCCAAAAAAAAATTCACCTGTTCAGATTAGGG